>PVJN01034528.1:0-22708 GCA_004026805.1 Lasiurus borealis | reverse complement strand
CTGGAGTGTGATAACTAAAGGCAATGGGTTGCTTTTGGGGATAATAAAAATGTTCTGAAATTGATTACAGTGATGGTTACACAACACTGATTACACTAAAATCACTGAATTGTACATTTTCTATGGATGAGTCATATGGAATATGAATTATGTCTCAATAAAGCTGTTATAAAAATAAACTAAAAATTTTAAAAGAGCTAAGAGGTCAGATGAGGCCACATGAGTTGCATCAGCAGTGCTGTGACAAGATTAACTGACATCTTAGTTCATTGCATCTTGACTGAGGGATGCAGGGAAAAACAGACTTCAAGGCAACACAATATCAAACAAAATGTAAAGCTATTTAATGATGCCAAAATACTTATCACAATTTTTTTTGTTTAACCAGATTTATTAACATGATCCAAACATGAAAAACAGTTGAGCGTTAAGCCCCAAAATCCCACCTACTAGACCCTGCAAATTGATTTGCAAAAGCTTTGTATATCACTTTAATTATTTCAAATGAATTATTAAGAACATTATAGAGATATGACTTTGTTTCTAGGGCAGTGGGCACTTCCATCCTGCTATAAGGGTAGGGTTACATTATAGACATATTCAACTCAATGTAATATCAACATACATATTTGAATAGGAGAGATGGAAGGGAAGAGGAAGATAAGAAACAGAGAAGAGAAACACTCACTTAAACAATACTTAATAGTAAAACTGTACTATTTACTAATTTGCTATTCAAAGTGCAAATACCTCAGAACTAGCCTAAATCTAGAGCCCAGAATATGCCTTCTGCCAGGGTCTTGGTTCCTGTGTGCATCTCAGAACGTAAGTTTAAAAAATCTTACTTTGAGATCAACATGGTCTGTATGAAAGGAGCCAACTCCTGTATCTGGAGCTCACCTGAATAAAAAGTGAATTATTTTAATGTTAGAGGAAAAACTGACTTTGCTCAACTTGATTAGAGTAGCACCTACTTAAGGCAGTTTCATGGGTAATTGAATAATCCACAGCTTTCTTCTTATGCTATGGCCTTAGAATCTAAACCTCATGCAAGCAGCACTATCATTTTACTTCCTGGTGTGTTCAGTTGATACAGCTATTTATTTGTATGTATGCATGTATGTGTGAGGTGTGTATTTATTTATTTATTTATTTGTTTGTTTATTTATTTTTCAGATGCGGTAGCCCAATGGCAGCTCAGAAATGAGAAAACGCTGTGACAAGCCACCAGAATGTCAGCTGCAGAACAATGTGCAGGAGGCGAGTGAACGGGGGAGAAAAGCTTGGAGCAAAAATAGAAAAAGTGCAAGAGGGTGGAAAATGCAATGGATGGAAAGCATTAAAAGATAACCAATAATAAAATGGAGTCACAAAATGAATTTTATAGGTTTTCCAGTACCCTTGACTCATATAGCGAACAGAAGTATTTCAAGTATACACTTATTTGTATTTTAATGCTTTAACTTGCAGTACTCAAGTGGATTTGAGGTTTGAAATACTAATCTCTCATTAAGTTAATTGGACTCTTAACATTTAAATAATTATTAAAAGGATTCATAACTCTTCCCAAGTTGAATCACTGTTTGACTACAGGAAGTTGTTCAGTTTGACTTGATTTTGGCTTCTCTTAAGTTGTATTGGAAGCAAATACTTCACTTATAAGAAGAAAGAGGTGAAAATGTGCTAGATTGGTCACCACCATAAAGAAAGGAAGAAATCAGAACATCTTATAATTTTTTATTCTGAGAATTTTATTTACTTTACAGTGCCCCACCTAAGCAATGTCTACTGAGGACTGGATCCACTAATGTATCAATATCACTTCCCACTAGTGAGCGCTCTCTCTCTCTCTCTCTCTCTCTCTCTCTCTCTCTCTCTCTCTCTCTCTCTGTATATATATATGCTTATTGTGAAGCCTAATGTGACTCCTTGCCCATTAACCAAAAGCTAATTGAGAAGTAAGTAGGTTTTCAAAAATAAAATAGTCAGAGCTGAGAAATACAGGAGAAATAAATGACACCTTTGATTTACTGTAAGAATTTCCATTATTGCTTCGAGTCAACAACATGAAGGTAGAAGAACAGAAAATAGAATATTACTACTACCTTGGTGTGTTATGACATTCCTGACATAAATGCTACAGGACTTCAGAAATGTGAGATGTAAAGGTAGGTTTAAGAGTCCATGTCAACTTCTTAAAAAGAGGTGGAATTTTAATTGGGTCTTGAAGAATGGGTAGAATGTGAATAAGCAAAGGATGGAAGCCAGGAACTTTTCAGAGAGGAAAATGGCTCAAGGAAAGTCAGAAAATGGATTGTTTCAGATAGTGCTTGCAGGCAGTGGGAAAGGGACAGCCAGGCTGAGTCAGATGGGAGGACAGGAGGAGGGTCGTGCGCATCAAGAAACACTGTGAGCGGTTCCATTTGTGGCAAGATTGCAATCTGAGGTAGCTATCCACTTTCTCATGTTCAAACAAAATGATGTGACCTCAGTTCTCCTGTGAGGAAGCCTGCTTTGCTTCTCCATTTCTTAAGAATCCCTGCACGTTCAGGTATGTCTTTGCTTGAAAAATTCTGATTTTATTTCTGCTCCTCCTGAACTTTGTAGGGACTACCTGGCTTCATGTGTAGACACAGCCCTGCCCTCTTCTTTCCTGGAAAAATCACTGATTTAAGGTAGTTTTGAATATAGCATATGCTAATTGAATAATAAAAGAACTAGACAGAGGTCCTGCATGAGGGAAGAAGGTTTTATTACATCAGAATGAGAAACAACACAAAATAACTAGCCTACATGAGTGGTAATTTTTCTTTCAGCATCTCTACCCCAAGACATTGCTCACAAATCTTCTTCCTGATTAGAATCTAGGTGGCCATAATTTCCTGATGTCTCTGTGTGAGTGTGTACATACAATGTGTGTCTCTATTTCCATCTTCTCTGGTCCCGGAAGACAGGATCATCACCTCGCCTTTAAAACCAGCAGTGTACATAAGTAAAATTCTTTTTTTTTCTTTTTTTTTCCATTTTTTTTATTAAGGTATTGCATGTGTACATATCTTCCCATTGCCCCCCACACACACACATACACACACACTCATACATGCCCTCAGGCCCCAGTGTCTTGTATTCATTAGTTAGGCTTCTATGCATGCATACACGCCCTTTGGTTGATCTCTTATCTCCCCCACCTCTCCCTAATTTTCCCACTGTAATTTGACAGTCAGTTGGATGCTTTACTGCCTCTGTATCTATCTTTTTGTTCATCAGTTTATAATGTTCTTTATTATTCACAAATGAGTGAGATCATGTGGTAGTTTTATTTCATTGACTAGTTTATTTAACTTAGCATAATGCTCTCCAGTTCCATCCAGGTTGCTGCAAACGGTAAGAATTCCTTTTTTTATGGCAGCATAGAATTCCATTGTGGAGATGTACCATAGTTTTCTGATCCAGTCATCTGTGGATAGGCACCAAAACTTACAAATTGTAAATTATGCTGCTATGAACATAGGGATGCATATATTCTTTCTGATTGGTGTTTCCTGTTTCTTAGGGTAAATTCCTACGAGTGGGATTACTGGGTCAAATGGGAGGTCCATTTCTAGGTTTTTGAGGAAACTCCATACTGTTCTCCACAGTGGCTGCATCAGTCTGAATTCCCACCAGCAGTGTACAAGGGTTCCTTTTTCTCCACATCCTCACCAACACTTGTTATTTGTTAATTTGTTAATGATCACCATTCTGACAGGTGTGAGATAGTACCTCATTGTCGTTTTAATTTGCATCTCTTGGATAATTAGTGACTTTGAACATGTTTTCATGTGTCTCTTGACCTTTCTTCTGTCTTCTTTCGAAAAGTTTCTATTTAGGTTCGTTGCCCATTTTTTTATTTAATCATTTATCTTCCATTTATTAAGTTGTATAGGTTGCCTGTAGATGTTGGAGATTAAACCTTTATCAGTGATAACGTTTTCAAATATGATCTCCCATACAGTGGGGTTTCTTGTTGTTTTCTTTGATGGTTTCTTTTGCTGTGCAAAAGCTTTTTTATTTTGATGTAGTCCCATTTGTTTATTTTCTCTTTAGCTTCCATTGCCCAAGTAGCAGTATCAGTGAAGAAATTTCTTTGGCATATCTTTGAGATTTTACTGCCTGTGGATTTCTCTAGTATTTTTATGTGTTCTGTCTTATGTTTAAGTCCTGTATCCATTCTGAGTTTATTTTTGTATGTAGTATAACTTGGTGGTTTAGTTTCATTTTTTTTTGCATGTATCTGTCCAATTTTCCCAAAACCATTTATTGAAGAGACTGTCTTGACTTCATTGTATGCTCATGCCTCCTTTGTCAAATATTAATTGAGCATAGTGGTTTGGGTCGATATCTTGGATTCTCTATTCTATTCCATTGGTCTATATGTCTGTTCTTGTGCCAGTACCAGGCTATTTTGAGAACAGTGGCTTTGTAATACAGCTTGAAATCTGGCATTGAGATCGCACCTACTTTATTCTTCTTTCTCGGGATTGCTGTGGCTATTTGGTGTCTTTTTTTATTCCAGATAAATTTTTGGAGAGTTCTTTCTAGGGCTGTGAAATATGCCATTGGTATTCTAATGGGGAGTGCATTGAATCTATAGGTTGCTTTGGCTCATATGGACATTTTAATGATGTTGATTCTCCCAATCCATGAACATGGTATGTTCTTCCATCTGTTTACGTCTTCTTCTATCTCTTTTTTCAGTATCCTGTAGTTTTCTGAATACAGGTATTTTATTTCCTTAGTTAAGTTTATTTCTAGGTATCTTAATTTTTTTGGTGCAATGGTAAATGGAATTAATTTTTTAGTCTCTTTTTCTGTAAGTTAACTATTGGTATATAAAAATGCCATAGATTTCTTGGCATTAATTTTGTATCCTGCTACATTGCCAAATTCATTTATTAAGTCCACTTGTTTTTTGATGGAGTTTTGGTTTGGTTTTTTTTTATGTACAATATCTGCAAATACAGGCAGCTTTATTTCTTCTTTTCCAATTTGGATGCCTTTTCTTTCTTCTACCTGTCTAATTGCAATGGCTAATATTTCCAGGACTATGTCAAGCAGGAGTGATGAGAGTGGGCATCCCTGTCTTGTTCCTGTTCTTAGGGTAAATGGTTTTAGTTTTTGCACATTGAGTATGAAGTTAGCTGTGGGTATACCATATATAGCTTTTATTATGTTGAGTTATGATCCTTCTATTTACACCTTGTTGAGACCTTTTATCAAGAAAGGGTGTTGGATTTTTTTAAAATGCTTTTTCTGCCTCAATTGATATGACCATGTGATTTTTATCTCTCATTTTGTTTATGTGATATATCACATTTATTGATTTGCAGATATTGTATCATCCTTGCATTCCTGGGATAAATCCTACTTGGTCATGGTGTATGATCTTTCTGAGGTACTGAGAGATCCAATTTACTAGAATATTGTTTAGGATTTTGGCATCTATGTTCATGAGGGATATTGGCCTGTAATTCTCTTACATTGTGTTGCCTTTATCTGGTTTTGGTATTAGAGTGATGCTGGCTTCATAGATGGGGCTTGGAAGTGTTCCTTCTTCTTGAATTTTTTGGAATAGTCTGAGGAGGATAGGTTTTAATTCTTCCTTGAATGTTTGGTAAAAATCCCCTGTGAAACCGTCTGGCTCTGGGCTTTGTTGCTGGAAGCTTTTTGATGATTGCTTCAATTTCTTCCACAGTTATTGGCCTATTGAGATTTTTAGATTCTTCCTGATTGAGTTTTGGAAGATTATATTTTTCTAGGAATATGTCCATTTCCCCCAGGTTGTCCAGTTTATTGGAATAGAGTTGTTCATAATACTTTTTAACAATCCTTTGTATTTCTGTGGGGTATATTGTTATTTTCCCTCTCTCAGTTCTGATTTTGTTTATTTGGATCCTCTCTCTTTGCCTCTTGGTGAGCCTAGCTAGCAGTTCATCAATATTGTTTATTCTTTCAAAGAACCAGATCTTGGTTTTGTTGATCTTTTGTATTGTTTCTTTAGGCTCTATGTTGTTTATTTCCATTCTGATCTTTATTATTTCCTTCCTTCTGCTTACACTGGGATTTTCTTGTTACTCTCTTTCTAACTCTTCGAGTTGTAGGGTTAGGTAATTTATTGCCTTATTTCTTGTTTTATGCAGTAGGCTTGTAGAATATTAACTTCCCTCTCAAGAATGCTTTTGCTGTGACCCATAGATTTTGCATTGTGTGTTTTCATTGTCATTTGTTGCCATGATGTTTTTTATTCCTTCAATGATTTCTCTAGTAACCCAGTCATTGTATAATAGCATGTTGTTTAGTCTTCATGTGTTTGATTTCTTTGAATTGTTTTTATTGTAGTTGATTTCCAGTTTTATGCCACTGTGATCTGAGAAGATGCTTGATATGATTTCTATCTTCTTGAATTTGAAGAGACTTCACCTATGAACCAACATATGCTCTATCTTTGAAAATGATGCATGTGCACTTGAGAAGAATATATATTCTATAGCTTTGTGGTGAAATGTTCTGAAGACATCAAATTAATTCCATCTGATCTAGTGAGTCATTTAGGATTGAGGTTTCTTTTCCGATTTTTTGTTTAGAGGATTATCCAATGGTGATAGTGGGGGTATTAAAGTCTCCTACTATGATTGTATTGCTGTCAATCTCTCCCTTGATATCCTCCAGGCATCTTTTTGCATGTATTTGGTTGCTCCTGTGTTGGGTGTGTATATGTTTACCAGAGTTATTTTTTCTTGTTGGATTGTTCCCTTTTATATTATGAAGTGGCCTTCCTTATTTCTTGTTATGTCCTTCACTTTCAGATCTAATTTGTCAGATATAAGTATTGCTACCTCAGCTTTTTTTTCATTTCCATTCACCTGAAAAAAACTTTTTTCATCCTTTTACCCTTAGTCTGTCTGCACTTTTTATTCAGAGGTGGGTTTCTTGTAGACAGGAGATATATAGGTCAGGTTTTCTTATCCAATCTGTTACCCTATGTCTTTTGATTGGGGTATTTAATCCATTTACATTTAAAGTTATTATTGATAGGTATTTATTTGTCACCATTTTTATTCTTTACTCCTGTATTCCTTTTTAGCTTCCTATTTCTTTGTTTCTATAGCAGACCCTTTAGCATTTCTTGCATTGCTAGTTTGGTGGTAATAAATTCCCTTTGTCCTTTTTCATCTGTGAAGCTCCTGATATCACCTTCAATTTTGATTGATAGTGTTGCTGGGTATACTATACTTGGATTCAGACCCTTCTCTTGCATGACTTTGTATATTCCATTCCATTCCCTTCTGGCTTGATGAGTTTCTGTTGAGAAATCAGTTGCTAGTCGATGGTGGTTCCTTTGTAGGTAACTTTCTATTTCTCTCTGGCCACTTTTAAGATTGTTACTTTGTTATTGGTGTTAGCCAATTTAATTTTTTTAAATATATTTTATTGATTTTTTTACAGAGAAGAAGGGAGAGGGACAGAGAGCAACATCGATGAAGAAGAGACATCGATCAGCTGCCTCCTGCATGCCCCCCACTGGGGATGTGCTCACAACGAAGGTACATGCCCTTGACTGGAATTGAACCTGGGACCTTTCACTCTGCACACTGACACTCTATCTACTGAGACAAACCAGTTTGGGCTGCCAATTTAATTTTAATGTGACTTTGCATCGATCCTTTGGGGTTCATTTTGCTTTGGACTCTGTGAGCTTCTTAGATTTGTGCATGTTTTTTCTTTCCTGTATTAGAGAAGTTTTCTGCCATTATTTCTTCAAACAGGTTTTCTATTCTTTATTCCATTTCCTCTTCTTCTGGAATTCCTTTATGTAGATGTTGTTTTGTTTCCTGTTGTCCCAAAGTTTGCTTTTTAATTTTTTTTTCTAGAAGCTGCTCTACTTGGTTATTTTTCCCTACCTTGTCTTCTAGCTCACTGATATGGTTCTCTGCTTCTTCTAGTCTACTCTTTATGCTTTTTATTGAGTTCTTTATAGCAGTGATATCATTTTTTATTTCTTCTTGGTTCTTCTTCATTTACTCTTGGTTCTTACTTATATTGTTAAATTTGTCTTCCATTCTTTTTAGGCACCATATGACCATTTATCTGAATTCTTTCTCTGACAGGTAAGCAAAATTCTTGACCCTTGATAATGCAGAGCAATCTGGTCTTCTTTCTGTGGCCCCAACCTGAACTGATCTTGGGGGCCTAATTTTTCATAACCTGAAAACTGCATCAGTGAATCTTCCTAAATAAAAGAAGGTATATTCCAGAGATGAATTCTGCTGTTCTCCTAGAATGCAGAAAACAGATGAATCCATTTATATTTTTAGTGATTCTTTTCCTGCCTGTTAGATATTATTGACAATTGGCTGCCTCAGCAAATCACTCAGGTCAGGAAGAGTAAAAGAAACACAAGTCTCTAGGATGACAAAGCCCATCTGGAGCAGGCTTCGGGCAGGGCTTCGTTAATACTTGAAGAAAAACAGAGAGAGCTTTACTTCTTTTATTTTACTTTTATTTTATTTTTATTTTTGTCTTTCTATGATATTCAACAACAAAAAATACCACTAATTTTTTATTTTTTTTATAATTCTATGAAAACAGGCGATAGCACTCAAAGTGCAGAATGGAGAAAACTGGCTACATAGATAGCAGAGCTCTATTATTTTCAAAAATATTTTGCCCTTCACTGGTGACCCTTTGCATCTGTTGCATATGGTGCTGAGCCAGGGACATTAGGAGAGTCAATGGGGATAATGTAACAGACTCCAGTTCCCAAATGGGAGAGAAGCCCTCATTTATGCTGGTGTAAGTGTGCATTCTAAAGACTTACAAAACCATTTGGATTTTCTGAAGCTTTCAGATTTCCCCGAAAATCACCAAATTACAACCTTAAACAGTGCAATTAGTCTCTCTTTAGGAAGAGTGTTTACAGAAGTTTTTGTGTTGTTGTTGTTGTGTTTTTTTTTTCCTGAAAAAGGAAGTCTGTGTAAGTAAATGGTTTGATTTGCCCTTTACTCGTCTCTTGTAAGAGAATTTGATTGTGAGGTTGGCTTGTCAGAAACTATAAGAAAGTTCCCTCTTAATGCAGCTGCAATATTAGGACCTGTATATAAACCCACGAGCATAATATATTGAACTGCCAGAAGGCACTATACCTAGGCAGAGTCAAGGACCCAAACAAATCCCATGGTGCCAAGTTCATCTGCCCTTCCCTTTGTCATCTGGATAACATCTAAGTCAGATGAACCTTGCTGGCAGCCTTGATCAATGGAACTGGAGTACAAATATCTCAATCTGTTATCAGTAGATAGAAGTGGTTTTTGGGTCAAAGGCAACCTCCAAGGGGAGGCCCTGAGATTCAGATGCTGATGTTCATTTTTATATCAGTGACTAGTTGATAGCTATGCCCTTTCCTTCTTCCCAGGCCCTGAATCACAAAACCCACTAGAGACAGCTCTGTGGTCAAAAATGAACTTGACTTAAAAACTCTGACCACCTGTTACTCTCAGAATCCAGCCAAGGAAGCAAGATGTGGGGGAAAAAAATAAATGTCCCCTGCATAAAAAGACCTTTCTGTATATAAAGGTCTTTACCTCTTCCATCAGCAATGCGACTACCATCAGCCTGCTTTGTCCTTTTGTTGAAGTGGAGTATCAACTGCTCCTCTTTATTGTCCTGAAG
The DNA here is from genome assembly GCA_004026805.1 of Lasiurus borealis. NCBI lineage: Eukaryota > Metazoa > Chordata > Mammalia > Chiroptera > Vespertilionidae > Lasiurus > Lasiurus borealis. The sequence goes on along the minus strand of PVJN01034528.1, from coordinate 13,000 downwards.
GGTCCCTCTCTTTAGTGATGCCTGTATGTCTCATCACCTTGGCTATGACTAAAAAGCTTTCACTTCCCACTCCCATTTACCAGCTTGGTGTACATCTTGGTGCACATGACCTCATGACGAATACATATGTAAATTCCAACTGTCTGTCTTTTATGAGTTGCATACTGTTGCTCCAGCTTTTCTTTTAATATAGGATCCTCTAGCTTGCAATGAAACAAGTGATTTGGATTTTATGCAGTTATAAAATCCCATGTGAGACAAACTTTGTATGTAGTTGATGACTTCATCCCAATAATACTTGTTTCTCCTCACTACCACCATGTGCTCTGCTTCCCTATTCTGTTCCCTCCTTTCTTTCTCTGGTCATGAGACCTCTTATTCAAAACATTCTGGAGGCACTTACTTCTTCTCTCTACGTATCGTTTGCTTTTATGAGCTCAATGTGTGGGAGGCAGCCATTCCTTTTAACTATGAAAGAGCATGCTGACAAAGGTGTGTAATGACAACATCTGTCTCTTCTAAACAGATGTTGCGATGACTAGTATGCTGGTCAGTACAAGCCAACACTCAGCCTCAGAGGAAGAATTTCTTGGGTCTGAGGCACATATTTGATCATCTAAACCATAGCTACCATTGATGGTAAACCTCATGTCTGCATAAAACCTATAAGAACACAGTACTGCTGAGACCGGTTTGGCTCAGTAGATAGAGTGTCAGCTTTCGGACTGAAAGGTCCCAGGTTTGATTCCGGTTGGGGGGCATGTACCTTGCTTGCGGGCACATCTCCACAGTGGGGTGTGCAGGAGACGGCTGATCGATGTCTCTCTCGCATCGATGTTTCTGACTTTCTATCTCTCTCCCTTCCTCTCTGTAAAAAAATCAATAAAATATATATATATTTTTAAAAAGAACACAGTACTAATCTGCCATCTGCTGCAAAATACAACTTAGTCATGCATATCATGTTGTAAATTATGTAACATATAAAGCTTCTGACCACATTGTGGAATTTGTTTAAATAACAATGTGGCTAGGTTCTGAATTGCCTTGAGGTATATTTGTTTATACAATAAGCCCAGATAAACATTCTGCTACGTTTTACACCATCCTTATTAACAGTACTCAAATATTCCAAAAGGCTTTTTTGAGTTTTAAGTTAAACCATAGTTAATCTTGACCTTCAAATGAAAACTTGGCTCTCATATTATTTTCCAAAGAAAACTTCAATATCAGCTACACTTTGCCAGTGCCAGAATGCTTACAACATGATCAACAAGTGGCACATATGCCCTTACGGGCAAGTCAAAGGGTTATAATTTAGAAGGCAGGCTGGGAATGTATTATTATGGTGGATGTAATTCAAGATGCCTAGGCAACACGAAGCACAGGTCATCCTGAACTTCCTACTCAGCACAAAACAACCTTCAGAGGGAAGCCGTGCGTGAGCAGAAACCTGGAGGGAAGGAGGACACCAGCCTTACAAATATCTGGGGAGCAGGACCAGAAGCAGAGACACAACAAGCGCAAAAGACCGAATATGGGAATGTGCACCACCATAGGAAGGAGGCCAGTGTTGCCGGAGCAAAATCTGCTGGAGAGAAGGTGGGAGGAACCGAGGTCAGGAAAGTTGCCAAAGGCAAGATCAGATCCTCATAGAACATGAAAAGGCATTTGAATTTTATCCTACGTGTGGGAAGCACAAAAAAAAAATTAAAAAAAAAATTGAGAGCAGAGGAATAAGTAATTTCCAAAATAATACAATAATCAAGGTCTAGTATAATCAGTAGGAATTCTTTTAAAAATAGGAACCCTGAAGAGAAAACACCTAATTTTGCTTAGGGGTCTAAAGAATGTGAGATTATTATTAATTTGCAGTGCTTGGCTGAGACGGAGAAGAAAAATGTGATTCAGACTGTGCAGAGACAACAATATGCAAAGAAGTGAGGGATAGAAAATATTGTTATTTGGAAATAGTATATTTGATTGGAGTATGTGAGGAAGTGGCATGGGATGAGGTTAGCATCAGATCTTCAAGGCTTCTGCCTGTCACCCTAAGGAATTTGGGCTTTAGCCAGGAAGCTAGGGAGCCACTGAAATATTTTAAGCCAGGAAGTGATGCAACATGACCACGGTTTTATTTTAGAATAATAAATCTGTCAGTAGTGTGAAGAATTAATTAAAGTATAGGGGAGTTTCTGAGGTCAGGACAACTGGCTGGGTAACCAAAAATAATCCATATGAGGAAGAGGAGATGAACTAGGATAGTAAAGAAAAAATATATTAGAGATATGTTTTTAAGGTAAATCCTCACAACTACTTGGATATGAGTGGTGAAATTGAAGGACATAAAGATAATTTCTTGGCTCTTGGTTTGAGGAATTCAGTCAATGGTGAGATCATTACCCAAAATAGAATGGAGTATTAAGTTTGAGACTAAATATAGTTTCAGGATTAATAAAAAATACAATCTGTGAAATGGAGGAGATATCCAATGAAGGAAAGACCTAGAGAATGGAATGTAAAAGGATATGGGCACAACAGCATAAATGTAACTGTTAGCTTTGAAAAAAGATAAGGTACAGTTATCCATAAAGGAGAAAGTGATATAATGGTTTATGAAAACTAGGATAAATTAGGAGGTGGAATGAGAAAATAGTTGAATTCACTCAGAATATCTCTCTTTCATATATATATATATACATACATACATATATATGTGGTGTGTGTGTGTGTACATGAATGTATATATACACATACTAGTATATATGTATAGTATATATATGTATATATATATATTTAATTTAATGTATATGTATTACATACATTTGTGATATACACACACATTAATTTGGAGGAAAGGCTAATGAAAGATATATAAGCTGAAGCAAGCTTCAAAGTATATATAAATTTTACATAGGGCAAGAATAATAAAAAATGATCCTGAAATCTCAAGGTTGGATAACAAAATTGTATCATCCTCATTTGAAGACACTGTGGAGTAATTTGGGTTTATTGGTAGAAAGGTGCAATAATTAATTTAATTATGGACATATTAAATTTAAGATGATGGTAAGAAACCAAAGATATATGTTTATTATAAAACCAAAATTACATATTGAAATTACATAAATGGAAGGTTTGAGCAAAAAAGATAAATTTGAAAAAACAGACCAAATGGTGAGGGAAGTACCCTTGGACAAAGCTCTCCATAGTCAGGAAGGAGAAAGAACCCCAGAAGATGTTTCCTGTTTATAAGCTCAAGAGACACTCCACACCAAAGGATCTTATATTGGTCTGACCTGGTTACTTAAGAAGGAAAATTACTTAAGAAGGAAAAATCTCCCCTAAGAGGCAAGAGTTTTATACCTAATCTAGAGGCCTGGTGCGCAAAAATTTGTGCAAGAGTTGGCCTTCCTTCCCTTGGCTGCTGGCACGGGCTTCCCTCTGGCACCTGGGATCTGGGCATCCCTCCTCCAGCCACCCAAGGCACCTCTGGCCCTGGCTTCCTCAGGAAGGATGTTCGGAATGGCATTTGGAAGAAGTTCTTTCTAATTAGCATATTACCCTTTTATTATTATAGATAATTCCTTAGCAAGCACTGATGAAAACAGGATGGACGATGTTTGCTCCTGAGAGAGTGTGGTCAGAATAGCACTAGAAAGGTTCATGTCAGACAATAAAAATGCAAAGCGGAAGTGGAGAGATTTTGATTAGGCTGAATGGAAAAGAAAGACATCTTAGGTAAGTCCTAGAGACCGAGGCTGTCAGCATTGCAAATGGCTTGGATTTTAAAAGAAAAACAAAACAAGAAAATGACATTCTGTGCGAGAAGATACACTATGGGGATATGTGTATCTAACTCCAAAATAGATTGGGTAAATTGGCAAAGCTAAATTAATCTTTCTCCAATATGAGTTTAAGTTTACAGATTGGGCATTCTGGGAAGAATAAAAAAAGACATCTACCAGTATTCAGTAATTCTGAGATCCTAACACCATCTATCATCCTTACCCCCAAGCCACTGACTCTATGCTGCAGTATCTGGCAACATGGGTCTGTGATCTTGGAACTTGGTTTTTGCCTGGGATAGCTAACTGCCCTTGAGAAAGAAGACTGGCTCATTCTCAAAGTAATGGTGTGACGCCAGCGCTGTGACAAGCTCATGTGTCCCATTAAGTCCCTGTAATCTTTAAAAGGTTAGAAACATCAGAGCCTTGGAAATAAGTTGACACATCTTCTGAAACACTGAAGAAAGTACACAGATCTTTCTGAAAGATAGTCCAGGTTACAGCTGCTGTTGAAACCTCAATGCCACCAGCAATAGGAAAATATCTGGCTGAGACCGTACCAAATATGAAACTGTAGAATACAAAATTCTTTGAACTTAAAACACAGAGAAAGAGAATTAAATGTCTAGTGTTATTATTTAGGTTGTGTAGTTTAACTTGCAAGGGGTTGTAATATTATTATAGTGCTAGTTTTCTTTATAAATTGAGTAAGGAGTTGGGGTTGACATTGAAGTAGAGATAATTCTGGTTTTGGTGTACTATGTACCTTCTTTGTGTACTTTAGTATTGGAGCATCTTTTTACTTTTTTTTGTTTTGTTTTGTTTTGTTGTGTTAATTTAGTTAGTGAAATGCTGCCTGATTTCTCCCTCCCTTTTTTAAAATCATCTTTTTTCTTGATTTCGGACAAGAAGGGAGAAGGAGAGAGAGATAGGAACATCAATGGTGGAAGAATCATTGATTGGCTGCCTCCTGCACAACCCACACCGGAGATCTTGCCTGAAACCCAGAATGGAATCATGACTTCCTGATTCCTAGGTTAACATTCAACCACTGAGCCGAGCCAGATGGGCTTTTTTAAAGATTAATTTATTTTATTCTGTTGTTGCCATCAAATCTGACCAATGAATTTAGAATGTGCTCCGTGGAACAATGTGACTCGTAAGAAATTGGGAGGAGAAATAGAATGGGAAAAGAATTTTCAACTCTGGTTAAACATTGACCATGAAGTAACATAGAATTGTGACCCATTTTGCACTTTTATAAGGGCAGTCTGACGTGCTCAGAGAGGGGCCAAGGATTCTGGGTGTCAGTGAAGGAACAACCTCATGGGGGTGGGGTGTGCGGAGTAATCCTGATAGAGGCCACACTCCATCTGTGTGGCAGCAAGGTAACAAGCCTACAACAGGTTCATGGTTGAGTTCAATGACAACACAGAACAAAAAGCTGGGGAATTCTGAACAGAGACCATCTTGCTCACTTTCTCACTCCTAGTTTCTGAAAGATGAGACGTGGTAAGCAGAATAACCTTCCTCCCCACAAAAAATGTCCATATATTAATCTTCAGAACAAGTGAATACATTACCATCTATAGCAAAAAGGGCTTTTCAGGTGATTCATTTCAGGAGAGGGAGATGGGAAGATTAACCTGGGTTATTCAGGTGAGCCCAATGTAATTACAAATATCCTTATAAGTGAAAGAGGGAAGCAGGAAGACGGGCATCAGCGTCAGAGAAGGAGGTGGCAGCAGAGATGGTTGGCCAGGAGCCACGAGTCAAAGGATGCAGGTAGCTTCAAAAGAAAACTACTTTTTAATGTATGCTTTCACTGTGTCCCATAGATTTTGGATTGTTGTGTTTTTAATGTATGAGATTTGCTAATATTTTGTTGAGGATTTTAGTATCCATGTTTATCAAGGACATTCTCTTTATAGCCTCTTGATCTGGTTTGGGGATTAGAATGATACTGACTTCATAGAAAGAACTTGGAAATGTACCTTCCTATTGCATTTTGGAATAGTCTGAGGAGGGTAGGTTTTAGTTTGTTGAATGTTTGGTAAAACTACCCTGTGAAGCTTTCTGGTCCAGAGCTTTTGTTTGCTGGAAGTTTTTTTAATTACTGCTTCAATTTGTTTAGTTGTTATTGGCCAGTTCAGGTTTTCAGGTTCTTTCTAATTGAGTTTTGTAATGTTGTATTTTTCTAGGAATAAGTCCATTTCATCTAGGTTGTCCAGTTTGTTGGAATAGAGTTGTCCATAGAATTTTTTTACAATGTTTTATATTTCTGTGGAGTCAGTTGTTACTTAACCTCTTTAATTTCTGATTTGTTTTTTTTGAGTCTTCTCTCTTTGCTTCTTAGTGAACCTGGTTAGAGGGTTGTCAATCTTGTTTATCCTCTCAAAGAACCAGTTCTTTTTTTTATTAATCTTTTGTATTGCTTTTTGTTTGTTTTTTGCTTTTGTTTTTATTATTTTTGGCCATTATGTCATTTATTTCCACTCTAATCTTCATTATTTCCTTTCTCCTGCTTACTCTGGGCTTTTCTTGTTGCTCTCTTTCTAATTCTTTAAGTATCAGTGTTAGATAATTTGTTACCAGTTTTTCTTGATTTGAGATAGGCCTGAAATGCTATGAATGTCCTTCTCAGAAGTGCTTTCACTGTGTCCCATAGATTTTGGATTATTGTGTTTTTATTGTCATATTTTTCCAGGATGTTTTTTGTCTTCTTTGATCTCTTTGGTAACCCAATCGTTGTTTAATAATATGCTATTTAGCCTCTAAGTGTTTGCTTTTTTCATTGGTTTTATTGTGATCTGGTTTTATTGTTTAATAATATGCTATTTAGCTTCTAAGTGTTTGCTTTTTTCATTGGTTTTATTGTGATCTAATTTTATGCCATTGTGATCTGAGAAGATGCTTGATAAGATTTTGATCTTCTTGAATTTGTGTCCCAATATGTAATCTATCTTTGAACATGCCCCATATGCACTTGAGAAGAATGTGTAATACTTAACTTTGGTGTGAAATGTTCTTAGGATGTCAATTAATTCCATCTGATCTAGTGAGTCATTTATGATTGCTGTTTCTTTGTTGATTGTTTTGTCTAGAAGATTTATCCAGTGATGTTAATGGGGTATTAAGGTCCCCTACTATGATTATATTACTGTCAATCTCTCCCTTGATATCATCCAGAATTTTATTTTTATTAATTTGGATGTTCCATCATTGGGTGCATATGTGTTTACCAGAGTTATAGATACAAAGACACACATATATAGATAAATAAAACTTATTATAATTCTTTTATTTTAATGGTTTAACTTGAGATTATAACATTAATTCCTGCCCAATGTAGTATATAGAAATTAGTAATTTTACAAATTTCAGGAAAATACAGTGTTTTAAGTATTTTAATTTAATTTTTTCCCTTCATGATTTATGGGCAAATTTTGTCAGATGTTTTAATTCCATGTGTATAAGCCAAAAATATTATTGTCACTAGAAGTAGTCACTGTCCATTTGTATTTACAAATATCTGTATCCATTTTATTTACTCTATTTATTGGGACAATTTTCTTTATGCCTGACTCTTAATATTTTATTAACAAGATGATTATTGCAGTCAATTTTTTTATTTTGTCTGAAACTATAATATGTATTTTTAAACATCAATTTCTGCTATTGAATTTTAAGTTTGCAGTTATATTTTTCCTTGTGGTTTATTTTAATATTTTGTATTTTGAGTTTGTTTTTGAAACAAATTTACTATAATAAACCTTTGTGTCTTCCTATTTTTTATTTGCTTATTGATTTGCATTCATCTTGTAATTTTTCTATCTGTGGTGATTTATTTTACAAGATTCATGAGCATTATGCCTTTAAATATTCCTTCCACTTAAGTCTCTTTTTCTCTTTCTGGTATTCCATTATATGTCTGGTAGAATTTTTCACTGTATCACACTTGTCTCTAACATATCCCTCTACTTTTCAGCCATTGTCTCCACATATTTCAATCTGTGTATTTTCTTGTGAATTATTCTCCTATTCACTAATATTATCTTCAACTTTCTTTAGTCTTCTAAAACATCCACTAAGTTATTAGTTTTAATTATTCCACTTCTCTAATTTCTGTTTTATTATTAATTATAACTGTTTTCTGACATCAATCTTTATATTTGCCATATATTTACTTATTCCCAGTATACATAGCTATTTTTGAGTCTTCTTATAATATGTTTCTAATAACTTCCATTTGTGCATCTCTCCCTAATGTACTTTCATTTCTCATTTTATTTTCTTGAATTTTTAGTGAATTGTGATCTTTCATTATATCAGATTATATGCAAAAATTATTTAAAATTATATTTTGGAGGACATTACATTTCTCCTAATAAGATTTATATTTTTTACTCTTACTATATTTCTGGCTAACATATATTAAGAGAAAATCACCTTAACTCAATCAGTAATTAAAATTGTTAGAAATTTGGCCTCCCCTCCCACCCCCCTGATTCACATTAGAGCAAAATTTTAGGTAACCCTCTCATCCTTTCATTCATCATTTTGGCATTCAAAGATTGTCAATAAGTCAAGGGAAAAATGCTCTAAATTCTGGTTTTATCTCTTTAGGATTTGCTTATTTTCATAATCCTGGTCTTGAAATGTTTCACTCCTTGATAAGCTTGCTACTACTTCTTTCAAAGTCATTTTTATTACATATACACTTGTCTAGTTATGTATTTTTTAAGGAGGAGAGTTGTTCCAGAATATTATAACATCTTTTTATTTGTAGAAGGAACATACTTAAAACTTCTTTGTAAAATCTCACTTTTACTTTTAAATCTATATCATTTTGCACTGTGATCTATGTGTATATGTGTGTGTGCGTGATGTTTGATATACTCTTTACATAGTAATATCAATGGCTATAAAAATACTTCCACTTAATCCTGTGGCTTCTCATTCTCATTTAAAACCAGATGATCTCATTTCCAGAAGTCATTAAGTGGTTAAGTCAGAAATGAATGCATTTACCTTAACATGTTGCATATCAGTTTTATCATCTATAGGCTGTTTATTACAGAAATAATAATGAGACTACTCTTTTCCTTTTTCAGTCTTAACTACTTTTTCAAATATTTTGTTGTACTCATTGACTCAGATACCTACTTCTACCTATTTATTCATTTCTTAAAGCACTGACTTGGGGAGGAAAGAATATCCTGAATTTTCAGGGAATAGAAGAAAGAAACAGAATATAAATAAAAATATATTAAATTAAATCATATGCTATGATAAATGATGTTAAGTGAGTTGCAGACTCTCTGCAAGACATCATCTGCTTTATTTGACATAATTTACAAAACTGAGTCAGTCCTGGATGTTGAGACATGAATAACTGTACTATTTCTTGCATACTTAGATATATCCTCTGAATATGAAAGGGAAAACTGGGCAAAATAAATGAACTAACGGAATTTTCCAGTGTATGGAATTAAATAATATTAAGTCATAGACTGAAAAAGAATTCTTCCCTTTAAAATGATCTTTTATTACTCATTGTCTCAAGAGAAAATATTTAGATTGATTTTTGTTGGTTTTAAGGCATCTTTCCACTTGCTAATCTCTCCTCTTAACAAAGAATGTACAAACTTCCAGCTCTAAGCATTTGGCAGCCTGCAGTATCTGGCTAGAATTTAATGAAATTGCTCTTTTCTGTTGTTCTGTTTTATTGCATTTGTTTGTAATATTACATTCTGTTGATCACAAGTGGTACAAGTTTTCCTTCTGTGGAAACTATTTTTTTTTATTTTATTAATCCTCACCCGAGGATATTTTTCCATTGATTTTTAGAGTAAGAGTGGAAGAGAGAGGTAAAGACAGGGAGAAATATCTGTGTGAGAGAAACACATTGATTGGTCGCCTCTTGCACAAGCCCTGACCAGGACCTGAGCCTGGGAGGACCCTGCAACTGCGGTACATGTCATTGTTCTGAATCGAACCCAGGACCCTTCTATTGGCAGACTGTGATTCCTATTTTTTATGTTTAAGTTAGTACATTAGTTTAAAAAAGTAAGTCAATACAAAATATTAAATATTAGGTTGAATTATACAAAATTTCCAGTATCAACCCATAAGAGACCTACATAGATGGCAATATTATGTGGTTCAAGCTCATTGTAATATTAGTAATCTATACTAATAAAAGGGTAATATGCTAATTAGACCGATAGGCCAGTCATCTTCCCCATATCATTCCAGACATCCTTCCTGATAAAGCTGGGGCCCGGGCAAAGCTTCCCCAGGGTCCCAGGTGTCTGTAGCAGGCCTGGGTGAACCAATCTGGGTGCCTGCAGCCAGCCAGAAGGAGGGAAGCCCGGGTCCCAATTGCCTGCAGCTGGCCAGAGGAGGGTAATCTGGGTTTCAGGTGCAGGGCCACGGCAGAGGCAGTTAAGGGTGGTCAGGCAGGCGAAAGTGGTTAGGGTCGATCAGGTAGGCTGGGAGAGGGGTTAGGGGTGATCAGCCAGGCAGGCAGAGGCAGTTAGGAGGAATCAGGCAAGTAGTTAGGGGTGATCAGACAGGCAGGCAGAGGTGGTTAGGTGCAATCAGGCAGGCAGACAGAGGCAGTTAGGGGAGATCAGGCCGGCCGGCAGGCAAGTGTGGTTAGGAGCCAGAAGTCCTAGACTGAGAGAGGGATGTCTGATTGCCAGTTTAGGCCCAATCTAGGATTGAGCCTAAATCAGTATTTAGACATCCAGATTGCGAGAAGGTGAAGGCCGGGCTGAGGGAACTCCCCATTCCATGCATGAATTTTGTGCACTGGGCTTCTAGTATGTAATAAGAGAAAACTGTGATGTCATGGGACTATCTGAATCTGGGAATAGTCATATAATAATGGATACCTTTGACAGGAGCTCTTATCATTAATAGTTGACAAGAAGAACCTCTTTTTTTTGGCCTGCCATTTATGTAATTAATTCATTTATGACAAGGAGAATGATGCTTTCTGAACTGAGCAATGACCCACATACTGTCATTCTCTAATCTAGCATATTCAGTCACCAGATATTGAAAAAAAATAGCAAAATTAAAGGTTGAACTCCATGCCATGGGCCATGAGCCTAAACATGACTTCAGTATACAACTGGTCAGCCTATCTAAAACTTTGAGATTATTGAGAGAAAGATCCTTATAATACAAAAGACATAATAATCTAATTAAAATCACAGTGAAAACTGAGCAAAGACCAGAGGAAAAACAAATTAGTTAGCAAAGTTAATTCCCATCTAATACCAAGCTTCCACAAATAAAAGTCTTATTTATATTATAATTCAGCCATTTAGTCTTATTGCTGGATGAGTTACATGAAGTTGTAAAAGAAAATCGTTTACCACCAAAGCGCCTGATGCAGACTACAAATGTAATATATATGTATATATAACCAGAGCTATCCATATATAATCTCTGAAAGTAAAATCACAGTGCTAAAAATCAGAAAGTGAAGAGATTTAAAAAAATTATAAATCCATTCCAAAAATGTAAGGAAATGAAAATGGAGGAGTAATGGAGAGGCATCTTCTTAAGAAGGAAAATAATTAACCTCTTTATAATTAGACCATCTATTCTTGGCCAGAGAAGTCACCCAGGCCTTTTGCCTATGGTCATGGAAATTGGTAAAGATTTTAAAGGTAAACTGAAGGAAGAAAAATAATTGAGGCCACAATTTCCAAACCAAGAAAAAGAGAATATGGAACATCATAAAACGATACGAGCAAAGAGAAAAATCAATAAAATTCAACATAGCACATCTCCCTGCTCACTTCCGAACTTAAAAAGTCCGCTCATCTGGAATGCGCCAGGTGTACCGTATGTGTTATAAATCTTTCAAGTCTTCAGAAATATGCTCTATCCTTAGAAGCTCTGGAAAATACCAGTTGGCTTCACTAATTGTGGGTTTTGTTTTCTTCCAAACTTGGATATTGACCAGCACCCCGGGGATTTTGTCTCCCTTTTGAAGTCAACAGTATGTGGGAAAGGAGTTAAGATACTAAGCACAATGTTCTTCACGTAAATTGCTACCTCCCACTTTTACACTCTTGATTCAGAGAATCTGAGGGTGTGCAGATTGCTTTTGCACTTCATGCAGGGGAAGCAATCTCATTTGCATACCGGTACATCAAGGCATCACAGCCTCACTCTGTCAATGGTGAATGGCTATTTCCATGATTTCAAAATTACCAAGAAGAGGGTCTCAAAATTAACTTCCCATCAAAATCATCTTAGAAGTTTTTGTGAATGTGTGTGTGTGTGTCTCTGTGTGTGTGTGTGTGTGTGTTTAGTAATGTCAAATTCCTTTATTTATGTATTTTATTTTATTTAAATTCTTTATTTTTTAAAGTATTACATGAGTCTCCTTTTTCCCCCATTGACTTCTCCCTGGCCACTCACATCCAGAACACATACCATCACTTCTCCCCCCCACCCCCCATTGTCTGTGTCCATTGGTTATGCTCATAGGTATGCATACAAGTCCTTTGGTTGATCTCTTACCCTTTCACCCCCTGACTTCTCTCATAGGTTGGGCAGTCTGTGTGATGTAAATTTCTAATGCCAACTTTCAGCCTAAATAAATGGTGCTCTCTGGGAGTTTTCATGAATCTACATTTTTTAAATAAGAACATTCTAATATAGCTAATCATAAAACTACATTTGGAAAGCACTGTATAAAAGTACTAATCTCTCCCTTTTATCTAAATAATGAGAAAGATATAATGCTGTTCTTCTCTACCTTTGGACAAGAAAATTTCTATAAAATCTTTCTTTATCCCCCCCAAAAGGAGTAGACCACTCCATGTTAATTAATCTTTCCTCTTCCAAATATCTTCAAGTGTCTCATCTATTTCTCTTTAATCTCTTCCTAAATCTTAATGTCTTGTGTCTATTAAGTTCCAACTTAAATATTGAACTATATAAAATAATTATAGTACTGAAGGCTGGCTAGCCTTCACTAGCATCACATTTCTTTTAGCCTGAATACATAGCAGGAAAACTAGAAATATATTTCTACTATTAAGCCTAATAGGCTGACAAAAATATGTTTAAAAATTCTTATCCATTGGGCATTATGAAAAAAGAAAAACTGCAATATTCCAAATTTCCCTAGTTGCTCATTAACTTCCCCCATATTACTTGGCTACATTGCAGAGATTCCAATA
>PVJN01034527.1:0-22709 GCA_004026805.1 Lasiurus borealis | reverse complement strand
AGGCTCAGGCCGTGGAGGTGGGGTGGAGGGGGGTTATGGGTTTCATTCTTTGCCTTTTCTGTACAGTCTCCACTGTTCCCTTTTTGGGGGGTTTCCCCCCCACACCTGCAGACTTTTCCTGGCCGTTTCTGTGCACCCCATCATAACACTTAACCACTCGAGTTTGTTTGTTTGTGTCCTTTTTCTACCCAATAGGGAGGACCTGGAGGTCGGCACCCAAGCTTTGTGCCGCGCACCCCTGTATCCCCAAGGCCTGGCACATAGTAGGTGCTCAAAACGTGTTTGCGGATGGAACTGATGGAAAACGTGCACACTGTTGTTGTTTTTAGAGCTGTCTTTACGGCTGGTATTGGTATTCTCCTTTAAGGACGGGGAGACTGAGGCGCGGAGAAATGCTGTCACCAGGGAGTGAATGGGGGAATGAAAATGGGACTTGCTTGCATCCGGGACCTCAGATCTCCTCCACGCAGCGATGCCCTGTGGAGTGTCAGGGCCTCAGTTTCCCCTCCATCAAAGAGAGTGCTGGGTTAGAGCAGATGTGTTAGGACAGTGGTTCTCAGCCTTCCTAATGCCGCGACCCTTTAAGACAGCTCCTCATGGGGTGGTGACCCCCAACCATAAAATTATTTCCGTTGCTACTTCATCACTGTAATGTTGCTACTGTTATGAACTGTCATGTAAATATCTGATATGCAATATGCAGGATGTATTTTCATTGTTACAAATTGAACATAATTAAAGCGTAGGGATTCATCACAAAAACAATACGTAATTATATATTGTGAAATATTTCTTTCTAATTACAAATAAATGAAATTGTGTCTTGAATCGTGGTATAGCATGGGTAACAGTCTTCCTAGGACAACAGTAAACTACATGGCTACATTTTTCTACACCGAGGAGCGGTGGTGTGTTGATTCCTAAGACCATGGGAAATAGGTGTTTTCCAATTGTCTTAGGCGACCCCTGTGAAAGGGTCGTTCGACCCCCAAAGGGGTCGCGACCCACATGTTGAGAACCGCTGTGTTAGGGGGTGAGTTATTTCAATAAACACACTACCATACCGGCCCTTAGCTCTGTGCTGGGCACAGTATGTTAGGAATGAGCCAGCCCCAGCCTCCCTGGTAAAATCCCACCTGGTGCCCTGCTGGGCCCTCTCCCTCCCTGGGGCCCCCTCCTCTCTAAATCCCAGGGGAAGTCAGAAGCACCCTGCTCCAACCTGGCGATGGTGCCCACCTCTGAGGGCGTGGGGGCATGTGGGAAGAGCCACACAGGTATCATTAAGCAAACTAACTTGAGCAGGCCTGCTATTCTGGGGGGAAGGCAGCCCCTGGCCATCCCGCAGGTGGGTCCTTTGGATTGTGAGGTGGTCTCCGGTAAGGGAGGGGGAGAGGGCCTCCTCTGACAAAGGAGGGTGTCGGAGCTGTTCCCACACAGTTGGGTGGGAGCCTTAATTGACCACGAAGAGGCTGAGGCCCTGGGCAGCCGGGTTCAGTCGTGTAGAAGAGACCGCGTGGTGGCAGAGTGGGTTCCCGTGTCCCTGTCTGCACATGACAAGACTCTTAGAAAGACACCAGCCATTGGCTGGCTGGCGAGGCTCAGTGGTTGAGCATCGACCTATAAACCAGGAACGGTGGGGGCTGTAAAGAAAAGGTAAAGAATGAAACCCATAACCTCCCTACTCCCATACCCTGAGCCTGTTCTTCCTCTCGGCCAACCAGGCGTCAGCATCGCCGGTTGGCCAACCAATCAGGAGCCGGAACAGGAGTGCTGGTCGCAGGCCACGGTATTTATAGGTCGATGCTCAGGAGGTCAGGGTTCCATTCCCAGTCAGGGCACATGCCAGGGTTGAGAGCTCAATCCCCAGTGTGTCAGTCGATCAATGAATGACTCTCTCATCATTGATGTTTCTCTCTATCTTTCCCTCTCCATTCCTCTCTAAGTCAATAATATATATACTTAAAAAAAAAAAGACACCAGCCTTTGATTTAGGGCCCATCCTAACCCAGTATGGCCTTCTGTTGATTCCACTTATAAGAACCCCATTTCTAACTTGGGTTACAGTCCCAAGTACCGCTCTCTCTTTGGGAAACGCGATAAACAAAGCTCACTCAGGAAAGGACACTCTGGCCAGAGGGGAAGGACAGGAGCAGAGGCTGTGAGGCTGCCAGCTGCTGCCGCTGCTCTCCTGCCCGTTATCCCCGGCCCATCTCGCTCTGGTACCCAGCCGCTGCCTGACAGCCAGGAGGGAGCGGACCCGCTGCACATCCGGCCTCCTCAGGCCTCCCCTTCCAGCACACCCTGCCCAGTCCAGGGCCTGAGGAGAGCCCAACCCTCTGTTCCCTCCTCCCCCTACCTGCCTGGTCCCTGCCCCCCACCCGAGTCCCGCATACAAGACAGACAAGGACAATAAAAGCTGTTTCCCAAGCAGGTAGTGATGAATCGCCAAGTTAATTAAAGAGGCAGCAATTACCCTCGGATTTCAGAGGAAGGAGCCGTATCTTAGGCAGGGATGGGCGGTCAGCCTAAGCCTCCCCGAAAGGATCTGAAAGGCAGGAAAATATAACTTTTTTTTTAAAAAAAGCAATTGCTTCCACCATAGCTAGCATGTTTTATTTGTCAGAATCAGGTGGGGGGAGGGGGGCTTAGATTTTTAAACTTGTTTCTGTACTTTCCCATGTCTTTGAAATATTTTAAAGGGGAAGCTTAGAGTACAGCTCACCTCCGGTTTGGGGGGGTTTATAAATGGCCTCAAACACCTCACATGGTGCCTCTCACCTGACCCAAGGGAGAGGACCTTCAGGTTCTGTATAAACGGAACCCCGTCTGCCCACCCAGCACATCCTCACGCCCGCGATGCTCCATCTTCATTTCTGATTGATTTTCCCTGGCAGAGGCACAGAACTCTCCGCTTTAAGTGTCAGGCTCTCTCTGTCAAGTAGTTAATGACCTATAAAGCACTTAAAACATACTGGAGGAGCCGCTGTTCGGAGACACCCCGTGGTGTGCCGTCGCCTATTGTCAGTAATCACCACTCATATATTTGCTCTGATTGGTCTGGAATCTGCTATCGGGCTTCCCTAAAAGCGGGGCCCCCTGGGAAAGACGCAATGCCATCTGGATCCAGATGGGTGCTGGGCTTGGGGGCCTGGGTCACCTCTTGGTACGCCTTCCCCTCACTACCTCCTTCATCCTGCAGCTGTGGCCACTGCGACCTGCCCGGTTTTTTCTTACCACCTGTCTGCGCCCTTGACCTGTCTCCTGAGTCCTGACCCCTTCTGTTGTCATTGGGACACCTCCCCCCGGTTGCCACCAGGATTTCTCCTGACTTTGCGGCTCCATGTCGGTCAGTGCTTCTGGTCGTGTTTGCTGAAACCAGCCTCTCTCTGTCCATGGGTGGAGGCATGGACACACCTTCACCCTCATGCCTGGAGGCCACCAGATCAGCAGGTCTTGTGGCCTCCGCTCTGAAGTGGCTCTAAAGTCCGGTCCCCTGCCCTCGCTGGTTTGGCTCAATGGATAGAGAGTTGGCCTGCGGACTAAAGGGTCCTGGGTTCAATTCCAGCCAAGGGCATATGCCAGGGAGGCAGGCTCGATCCCCAGTAGGGGGTATGCAGGAAGCATCCAATCAATGATTCTCTCTCATTGTTGATGTTGCTATCTCTTTCTCCCTCTCCCTTCCTCTCTGAAATCAATAAAAATGTATTTAAATTATTATTATTTTTTTTTGCCGAAACCTGTTTGGCTCAGTGGATAGAGCGTCAGCCTGCGAACTGAAAATCCCAGGTTTGATTCCGGTCAAGGGCATGTATCTTGGTTACGGGCACATTCCCAGTAGGGGTGGGGGAGAAGGTGGCTGATCAACGTTTCTCTCATCGTTGTTTCTAACTCTCTATCCCTCTCCCTTCCTCTCTGTAAAAAAATCAATAAAATATATATTTTTTAAAAATTTTAATAAATAAAGTCTGGTCCCCTGCCCCAACCTCCGCCTCCTTGACACAACCCCAGCCCCTTCAGCGTTTGCCTATCTCAGCAGCTTCGCCATTGGAACAGGCCACCCTCCCTGGAGCCGCTCACTGGACCGGCCTCCTGAGGAACAGCGGAAGGGATTTTGCTCTGCTGCTCCCCAACCTCCAGAATCAGGTGGCGGGGGGAGGGGAAGGGGGGTTCAGCCCAGCATCCAAAGCCCTTCACAACCTGGGCCTGGTTTCATCTCCCCCAGCGCCTCCCCTTCCCCGCCCTCTCACTCCCTCCATCTTCAGGCCTTTGTTCATAATGTCCTCCCCCCGAGCTACCCTCCTCCCTGTGACCCGCTTCCAGGAAGCCTTCCTCGGTGAGCTCAGGCGGCGGGACTGCCCTCCTGGGGCTCCCGGGGGCCTTACCACCATGTGCTTCCGCTGGGTCCCGTGCCGCCTGCCTGGTCACTCATGCAAGGTCACGTGTTGACTGTCCACTGGGAGAGGCGGTGTGGGGAGCATCAGGTTTGGATTCAGACCGGCCCAAGTTCAAATTTGGCTTTGGACCTTTCTGGCTGAGGGGCTGAGGGCACTCTACTCCTCTCTCAGCCTCAGTTCCTCTCTCTGCTGTGTCCCAGGTGCCGCCCCAATTGGAGGAGGAGGAAGCTGGCCTGACGAGGTCCATGCTGAGTGACAGATGAGGCCCAAGCTCAGGTGAGCAGAGGCCATGGCGAGAGCAGCCTCCAGGTGAGCGCTGCAGGAGGCACCCCAGGAGCTGAAACTGGGGGGAGGGGGTGCCAGACCAGGCGTAGCAGGGCTTCTCCGGGACCCTGCCTGCAAGGCTGAACAGACGCTTCAGGAGGGAGAGCGTGTTTGGGGCATGGGTTTCTATAACCAATCACCACAGACTTGGTGGCTTAACACAGCACACATTTACTCTTACCGTTTGGGAAGCCAGAAACCCAAAGCCAGTGCCCTGGGCAGACACCAAGGTGCCAGCAGGGCCCTCTCCACCCAGAGACTCTGCTTCGTGGCCTTTCCAGCTTCTGGAGCCTCATTCCCGGGCTCGTGGTCCCTTCCTCCACGTTCAAGGCCAGCAGCGCGGCACCTGCAAATCTTTCTGACGCCCAGTCCCATCGCCTCTGCCTCCTGTTATCTCCCTCGGAGCCCCTCTGATCCTCAGGGGTGATCTCCCCATCTCAAGACCCTCAGTCACCCTGCCAAGTCTTTCACGGGCTCCAGGGATCAGGCGGTGGGCATCGAGGGCGTGGGCATGCTTCCGCCTCCACACAAGGCACAAGCTCTGAAGTTCCTGCTGGGGCTGGCGGCTCAGCTGCACCATCTGCCAGCTGTGTGGCCTTGGGCAAGTTGCTACATCTCTCTGATCCTGTGTCCTTATCCATGAAACTAGAGGCCCGGTGCATGGAGTTTGAGCAGGGGTGGGGTCCTAGACCTGGCTGGCAATCAGGGCCTATGGGGTCCTTCTGGCTGCCAGCCAGAGCCTTCCTTTGTTCTGTGCTGCCCCCTGGTGGTCAGCGCACGGC
This sequence comes from Lasiurus borealis, assembly GCA_004026805.1. Taxonomy (NCBI): domain Eukaryota; kingdom Metazoa; phylum Chordata; class Mammalia; order Chiroptera; family Vespertilionidae; genus Lasiurus; species Lasiurus borealis. Next base: position 17,209 of record PVJN01034527.1, on the reverse strand, counting down.
AGAGTGAGTGATCGAATGCCCCGTCTCCCGGTGGGAACTCCCGAGAGAACACGTTGCATATTAGCCTTTTATATATATAGATGGGAACAGGTAAGAACTTAACAGGCATTTAATTATGAGGCAGAGGCAGCTTCATGTGCCAGAGCCTGGGGTTGAGAGAGGCTGCAGAGGAAGGGCAGGAAAGGGGGCAGGGCAGGGCGCCTCCGGGGAAGGGGTGAAGGAGTGAAGGGGTGGAGAGTAGAGCTGGATCCAGTCCCAGGGAGGTGTGCGCGTGCGCATGTGTGTACGCTCTGACAGAAAGTGTTTAAATAGGGCAGATTTTGTTTCCTCTTATTAAGACAGAATTCACAAATCATAAAATTCACCCTTTTAAAGTGTACAATTCAGAGCTTTTTAGCATCGTCGCAAGGTTGTGCAACCATCAGCACTAATTCCAGAGCGTTTCATCACCTCGTAAAGAAACCCCGTCCCTGCTAGCAGGCGCTGCTCCCCAAAGGCAGGGTGGTTCTGGAAACTCCCCACCACCTCCAGCCCCAGGCTTGAACCCGGAAAGAAGACAGCTGCATCCACCAGCACTGAGATGGGGGGGCAGGAGCGGCTGAGGGTGGGGCCCGGAGGCGGAGGGGAGCCAGGCGCACGGTGGCCAGCACAGGCACCATGTCCTGCCTGGACCTGGTCACTTGGCTCTAGACTCCCTCATCCCCTGGGACTCACTGCACAGCCTGGTCCTGACAATCAGAGGCCAGCAGCTCTCCTGGCTCCACCCTCCCCACACACAGCACCGAGGGCGCCCCCTACAGGAGGCAGTGCCTGTGGGGCTACTGGAGGAAGTTGGGGGACATTGGAGGCTGGGCCCTAGAAGCCCCAGAAGGGAACTTGTCTTTTTATATATATATATAATTTTATTGATTTTTAAAAAAATAAAAATAACTTTTATTGATTTCAAAGAAAAAGGAGAGGAAGAGAGACAGAAACATCAATGATGAGAGAGGACCATCGATCCACTGACTGCCTCCTGCACTGGGGATCAGGCCTACAACCCAGAGTTGAACCTGGGACCCCTCAGTGCAAAGGCTGACGCTCCATCCACTGAGCCAAATACCTATTTTATTGATTTTTTTTACAGAGAGGAAGGGAGAGGGACAGAGAGTTAGAAACATTTAATCAGCTGCCTCCTGCACACCCCCTGCTGGGGATATGCCCCCAACCAAGGCACATGCCCCTGACCAGAATCGAACCTGGGACCCCTCAGTCCGCAGGCTGACGCTCCATCCACTAAGCCAAACCGGCCAGGGCCCGAATAGGGAACTTTTTAAGGGCCTGAGCAGTCCCAAGCCTCCTCCCCTACTGACCCAGCCACTGGGGGTGGCTGCGACTGGGGCTGGAGGCACCCACAGGGGGCTTCTCCAGTGCTCCCTGCACCCGCACTGGGCTCAGCTCTGCTGGCTGCGGGGAGGGCAGAGGCCCCCCGCGGTCAGGGCTGTCTGGCCTCGCCTGCAGCCGCTGAGCCGGGAGGGAAGGCCATCTGGCGAGGTGAGGGACAGCAGCCGCCGCGCAGAGCCGGCTGCGGCCTCCCCCCGCGGTGACAGGGGCTTCTGGGATCAATTAGCAGAACCGCCCTGGCAGGCTCAGGGCCCCCGATGCACGCTCCACAGGCACGTGGCATCGATCGGGGCCTCTGACAGCCCGGCGGCCCCGGAGGTGAAGCCGGGCGGCTGCCGGCCTGTCTCGGGGGCCGGGGCCGGGGCCTGGCCTGCAGCTGCCCCCCGGGCGGAGGGCCTGGCCTCCCCGAACCCGCCCTGTCCTTGCTGCGCCTCTCCAGCTGTGGGGGCTGCCAAGCGGCTGGCTCCTTTTTCACGTGTGTCAGCGGGGTCACATGCTAATGAGAGATCACTTCCTGGAAATTAGGGGCGGGGGGGGGGCGGGGGGAGGAGAGTCATTCTGAACTGGCGCTCCCTCTCCAGCCAAGGAAAAGGTGCACTTCCTCTTTAAACAAGTGGCTCATCTGCCCTCTGATGAGTCAGGCCCAAAAAGAGACAAATTAGGTGTCCCCCCAAAGGAGCCTCATTTCTCACAAGCTCCCTCTGGCCCAGGTCACCCCAAGGCCCACCCATGCTCTCTCTGAATCTGAGCAGAAATTCCTGCTCAAGTGCCACCTCTTCCATGAAGCCTTCCCGAAAACACCCTCTCCCCCTACCAAGCAGTCCACACATTGCTCTGACCTCCTTTCCTGGAATCAGTTCACGCATATCCATCTCCCCAGGAGGCTCTGGCTTCCGGAGCACAGGGGCAGGGGCTGGGGGACACTAAATGTGGGCTGAAGGAGGAAGAAAGGGGGGACAGGGGAGAAAACCAGGTCAGCTGGGACCCGCGGTGGGAACCAGGTCCAGGGCCGTGCCCTGAGACCAGGCCGTGAGCTCAGCCAGCGTGGTCCCCTGGCCCGTGGCACTCACTGGGGAACTGGGAGGGGGTGGGCAAAGGGGCGACAGCAAAAGCCCAGCTCCTCCTGGGCCCCTGGGGGTCCACAAAGCGGTAAAATTAAACCCTTTCCAGATAGAGCCTTTGCAAGCAGGCTCCCAGGTAGCAGGAGGATTGGAGGTGGGAACAATGCCAATTACAGCAGCATTATCCCCGATTAAACAGCGGCTCGCACCTCCAGGCGGGCTGCGCCGGAAACTGCCAGGAAGGCCGGGGATCCGAATGTCTAGGGCGGCCTGCGACCAGGCCCCTCCACCTCTCCCGACGCCACCTGCCCAAGGAGACAGACCCCTGCGGCGGGGGGTGAGGTGGGGGGGAGGACACCCCGATTCCCCCAGTTCTGAGACACCGGATATGTGCCATGTAAGCTGGCAGGCCAGCTCGGGAGAAAATCCGCTCCTTCACGGGCTTCCCCCACCCTGGATGCTCCAAGCTCTCCGAGGCTCCTTCCATCCCCCTCTCTGCCCCTGAACCCCCCCGCCCCCCGCCCCTGACCCCAGGAGCCAGCGAGACTGTGCACAGTCGGAGCCAGCCCTGCGATGCCCCCTCTGGGCCATACGACCTTTAGCCAGGCTGCTGCTTCCCTGGACCATCTGCTTTGGTAAAAGGGGGAGACAAGCCCCCGATTCACAGGCCGTTTGCAGGCGCGAGTGAGAGGCCGCAGATACACAGTCCCGGGAGCAGAGACCAGCACCGCCTGGTCGCTGAGGACTCGCAGGGCCGGTGACAGCCGTGCCGCCCTGACAGCTTGCCGCTGTGTCCTCGGATGCTCCCTGCAGCCCTTAGGGTGACGCTGAGAAACCGGGAACAGCGGCCGAGGCCACGACGGGAGGAGCCTGATCGAATTAGGGCCGGGGCCTGCGAATCCCTCGCTGTGAGCCGAGCCCGCGGCTCTGATGGGCTGTCTGTCACGGGCCGGCCGCCACCACAGGGCCGCGTGAATCAAGCAAGGCCACCAACGCCGAAAGAGGGTGCCAGGTCAATGCTTCGGAACCCCACACGAGGGCGGCCCGGCTTACGTGCTGTGTATGTGCATCTCCGTGTGTCCCTGCAACCACAGCAGCGGCCTGCTCAGGGAAGGAACACGCCCCAATGACTCAGTGGTGGGGATAGAGGATCCGAGGTGGCAAGAGCATCAAAGGAACCCAAACCGGTGTGGCTCAGTGGACAGAGCGTCGGCCTGCAGACTGAAGGGTCGGGGGTTCGATTCCCGTCAAGGGCATGTGCCTTGGTTGCAGGCACATCCCCAGTAGGGGGTGTAGAGGAGGCAGCTGATCGATGTTTCTCTCTCATCGATGTTTCTGACTCTCTATGCCTCTCCCTTCCTCGTTGTAAAAAAATCAATAAAATATATTAAAAAAAAAAAAGAGCATCGAAGGAATTGCACGCTCCTTGGTTTGTTGCACCGCAATAGGCGCCCGCCTCACCCGCATAGACACGTTAAAAAATACATATTGCCTGGCAGTGTGGCCCAGGGTTTGAGCGTCGGCCTATGAACCAGGCGGTCACGGTTCGATTCCCAGTCAGGGCACAGGCCCCGGTTGTGGACTGGATCCCCGGTGTGGGGCGTGCAGGAGGCAGCCGATCCAGGATTCTCTCTCCTCATTGGGGTTTCCATCTCTCGCCCGCTCCCTTCCGCTCTGAAGCCAATACAAATGCATTTTTTAAAAATACATACTATCACCTCGTGCAGAGGGCAGGGCCTGACCCAGGCTCAGCCAAGGCTCGGAGGCTGTGGTTACGACGGCAGGTCAAGGAGGCCTGGGAAGGAAGGGGTCTCGGTGCCTCGTGCCAGGTCCCCAACTCTTGGAGCCTGGATTCGGGACTGCCGAGGCCCACAGGGGGACAAGGGACATCCGCCGGCACCCAGGAGGGACAGAGAGACGCACGCAGTCAGCCGGCCAGGCCGAGGCCTCAGCCCCTCCTGGCTGAGCGCTCTGCCAAGAGAACCACTGAACGACACAAAAATCCATCCCGGGAACCCCAGAGCCCCCCTCAGGGGGAGCTCGGCCTTCCAATGCGCAGGTAAAAAAAGGGCAAATCTGCCTGTAACTTGGTTTCAGGCCAGGGCGGACTGGTGGCCAGGAGGCAGCGGCTGGGCCCGGGAGCGCCCCGCCCCACGCCCAGGACCCGCGCTGTGAAGGTGGGGCTCCTGTGCACCAGCACGTGTTCCCATGGAAACTGCTTCGCAGAATCCTCTGGAAATTGCTGTCTGGGAGGCCCCGCTCCCTTCCCACACCCGCTCTGCGGTGTGGCTTCCAGGGACGGCTCCCCCAGCAGGTGTGGAGCCAGCGGGCAGCGGGCGGGCTCAGGCTGCGAGCCCCGGGCAGGGCCCAGTGGGCATCGGAAGCGCTTGAAGTGTTTCAGGCCGAGGCTCCAAAGAGGGTGGAGGGCATGGCCTAGGGGCAGAGGCTGGGGAGTGCCCGGAGCTCAAGGGAGAGCATCCTGAGACCCCCTTCCATGGGGCATTGGGGCCGGGGCCGGGGCCAGACGTGGGGGGAGGTGGAGGTGGGGCAGCAGCACCAGAGGCCTGGCGCTCACGCCTGCCTGGGGCTTCTCCCCGCAGTTCGAGGCCCAGGTCCACCCCCAGGGGGGGCTGCATCCACCTGAGGGTCCCAGGCTCCCTGCTCCCCGGACTCACTTGCTCCCCATCAGGCCTCCTTCCTGGGCACTCTCTCCACTGCTCTCCTTCTCTAGCCCCTCCTGAGCACCCTGCCCCCCCATACACACAGGTGCTCCCTTTGGGGCAGCCACAGAGCCTGGTCCCCAGCCCCCAGGAGCCCTGACTCCTCCACGCGGCCTCCTGCACCGGCTTTTCCTGAAGGGTTTGTGGGGAAGGGAAGGCACCCAGGACCCCCCCGCCCTCTGTACCCCGCTGACGCTGGGCAGAGCAGGGATCCCCATTGTCCCCTCTGAGCGACGCTGAGAGGCCTTGATTGTTGCTGAGACCCAGCGCAAGTGGCCCTGGCTGCTGAGAGGAGGACCTGGAGGGGCCCAGCCCCCCACCAGGCCCCAAAGGACCGGCAGTGTGGCCCCTCTCTCTCCACCCCACCCTTCAGCCTCACCCGGGCCACCAGCCTGGCTGTGAGCTCTCTGTCCACACCCCCTTTCTGCCACCTGCACCCACAGCGGTAATCTGCCACCCCTCGTCCCTCCGGGCACCACCCCATCTCCATGGGCTCTCAGTCTTGGGGGCAAGGGGGGTCTCAGTCCTGGGGTGGAGGGGGGGTCTCAGTCCTGGGGGTGGAGGGGGGCGGGGGGTGCTCAGTCTTCTTTGCTCCACACCTGGGGCCCCTCCCCCACCCCCACCCCCTCGCCCATGTCAAAGCCCCTCCAAGGGCTCCCACTTCACCCTGACCCCCCTCCTCCTCCTGCCTCTGTGCTGCTCACATGAAGGCCGCCTGGCTCCCCAGCCTGGCCCTGAACCGGGCTCAGCCCCCCTGGCAATGTCTGCTCCTCAGGGGGTGACCGGCTGGTCCCTGAGACCCCGGAAGCCACAGGGAGGAGCTGGGATTTTGTCCCAGGTGAGAGGGGAGCGGGGGAAGGTTGGGGCACAGGAGGGACAGGACCCCTGTGGAGCAGAGTGTGGGGCAGGGCAGCCTGTGGGGCCTGGAGCCCGGTGTGGGGGCTCCCTCTCTCCCCTGGGAGCCAACTGGAAGAGGCTGAGCTCCAGCAGAGGGCCGGGGCCCAGGGCTGAGGACCAGAGACCCAGGGGTCCCCTAGCAGAGGGGCGGGTGCTCCTTCCGGAAGTCAGCCATAGCCACCCTCTACCCCAACTTTCTACCGGGTCCGGGCCCCCACCCTTCCCTGCGCATTCGAGGTTGTGGTGAGGGGCAGATGCGGGGGACGGTTGGCTGGTCCACTTTACAAATGAGAAAACAATGGGAAGCCGAGGGCCGAGGGAGAGGGGGGACAGCCCCACAGCCTGGCTGACCTGGCCCTTAGCTCCTGACTTCCTGCCACATGGCTTCTGCTCAGAACGGGGGGCCGTGGTGGGGTGACACGGGGGGACCTGTGCACAGGGGCCTGAGCTTCCGCAGCATGAAGGGACCCTGCACCCAGCCCGGGGAGGCCCCGGCACCAAAGCAGGGAGCTGGATCACCACGGAGCGTGTGGTGGCGGGAGGGAGGGAGGGCGGTCCTCCATCCCCGGGACCCTGGCCGGCACAGCGCAGACAGAGACGGAGGAGGTGGGGGGTCAGGGCGGCCAGACAGAGGAGGCTGTGGGGGACCAGCCTCAGGGTGGAAGGAGGAGCAGCTGAGGCCCCCGGGTGGAGAAGGCTTGGGGAGCAGCAGGCAGGGAAGCAGTTGGCACCACTGGTGCAGAGGGCCAGGCGGAGGGGAGACAACCTCGGGGTCCTGGCTGGGGGGCAGAGAGCCCTAGGTTGACAGCTCCTGGTTAGCCAGCACCTCCCCCTCCCTGCTCAGGACAAGCTGATCCCTTCCCCCCACGGTGCCCAGACCTCCCTGCTCCCGTCCCAGGCACTCGGCCACCTGCTTAGCCTCCAGTTCTGTCTCCCAGGCCAGCCCTGGGTCCCCTGGTACCTCTGGCCGAGGTGGGCAGGGCGGGGGGCAACGACCTGGGGCCTAGTCACCGTTGCTCCTTTATTTCCCCCTCCTGACACACAGGGACCTTGCCGGGTCCCTCCTGAGAGTCTCGGGGGCCTTGAGGCCATGGTACCCGCTGGTGCCAAGAGAGCCCAGAGGCTGAGGCGGGCTCTGGGAATGGGGGGACCCCACAAACCCCGTGAACACTGAGGAGGGGCCACCGGGCAGAGGGCACGGCTCGGACAAAGGCCTGGAGGTGAGAAACACTCGGGGGGTGCCCTGGGGCGGGTACAGACGAGGCAGAAAGGCCTAGAATGGGGGGGTGAGTGACAGAACCCCCTGAGGCCTCACTCTGGGTCCCCATCGATCAAGTCCTCTGGCGGAGGGGCGGCCCCAGCCCTCAGATCCTCGGCCAGACCTCTGGGCGGGCGGAGCTGGTCCTAGAGGTTTTCATAGACGAGGCTGAACTCGCTCTCATCCTGGAACCGATGCGCTTTCTCCTGGGGAAGGAAAGAGGAATGACGGGCAGAGAAAGAGCAAACTCGCTCTAATCCGGTTCCCGTCCCAGGCCCACAGCTGCGGCTTCTGTGGGGAAGCTGTCCTGTCCCCCAGCCCTCCGCCAGCCTCTTCCCCTCTCTCCCCCACCCTGCTCTCTGCCCTCCCGCCCCTCCCCCACCTACCCCCTCCACCCACCCCCGTTGCTGCCTCAGGGACTCCCCGCATGCTCTTCCTTCCATCTGGGCTGTTCCTTCAACACCACCTGTTCCCCCCAAACCTCCTACTCACCCCACAGGGCTTGATCAGCATCCTCCAGACCCCCTCCCCACCCTGGTCTGTCCCTCCCCAGAGCCCACCTCTTGGTGGACGGGGCCCCCAGGTCTCTGGGTGTTTGTCGGGTCAGGGACCCCATTCTTTCAGCCCCGAGGCTCCCAGAGGACAGGGGCATGTCTTAGCATCCTGGGCGGCACCCCAAGGCCCGGCCCAGCGTGGGCTCTGCCTGGAATGGCCCAGACACCTTTGGGGGCCACGGCCTCGACAGGAAGAGCTTTGAGATTCACGAACCAGGACCAACCTGGGCCCCTGTGCTGGGGGAGGCCGAGCATCAGCCCCCCTCACTTCCTGACGGCTCTGCCAAGGTGCCCACGGACCTCCCCTCCACATGGCTCCTGTGCCCGCCCAACAGCCCCTCCTGCGTCACGGGGTCCAAATCTCTGCTGTGGGTGACACCTCGCTTGGCACCCATTTGAATTCAGGGGCTCTCGGTTTTACAGGCAAGTGCTGCTCACCCATTTTATAGATAAGCAAACTGAGGTGCGAATGGGAATCGGGATTAAGTGCAACACTCGTGGCCATAGCAGCAGGACAATTAGGGAGCCCTGCCCAGCCCAGAGGGGCACCAGCTCGGATGCTGGCCCCTGGTTTCAGCCAGCATCCGCCAGGGCGCAGCTGGAGGACTAACACCTATGCCTGACTGGCCAGTGCAGACCCGCCTCTGTGTCAGTGGGAGCTACCACGCATGGCACGGGCGCCTGCTGGGTCCCCACTGCAGCTTCCGGCCTCAGGGCGATGTGTGAGGTGAGGGCTGTCCGGCTCCTCGGTGCGCAGGCAGGAGCCGTGGGCACAGGAGGCTGTGGGCCGGACTGTCGGCTGGTCAGGGGTGCAGCGGGGGTCCCCATCTTCCAGTGCTCTTGGCGCCAGGCCGGTTGCCTTGCGGGGTCTCCAATTTCACAGCAGGGCTCACCCCGTGGTCTCTGTCCCCCCATCACACCTGGGAGGGTCAGAGGGAGCGCAGGGCGCCGGGCTGGCTGCCCCCCCGCCCTTACCTGGGAGAGGAAGGTCCTCCTGGCGGGCGGGCTGCTGGCCTCGCCCTCGATGCAGGCGTAGATCTCTGTGTCCTGGCGCTGCAGGGCCTGCAGGAAGCGGGCGGGTCAGAGGGACGGGGACCCAGGGGGAAGGGGTGGGCAGGGCTGGCCCCAGCTGCTGCGAGAGCTCAGAGGACGGGCAGGACCCTCTGGGACAGTCTGTGAGGGGGTGCCCGCCTTGCCCGCCATGCCGTGCCTGGTCACACCGCCACCGCTGTGTACCTGCAGTCCCTCTCTGCAGCCCCTTCCCGCTTGTACAGGGTGACTTCCCTCTGTCCCTCCCCCTGCCACCTCCCTCACCCTCCTCCAGGCTCCAGCCAGCAGGCTCCAGACACCCCCACGACGCCCTCCTGCCAGCCACCCTTCCCCCTCTGGCCCCACACCCCTGCCCCTGTGAGGTCCCCACCCATCCCCACCATTCAGACCTCCCGTCACGCCCACCCCGGCCGGCACTCCCAGATGACCTGGCACCCTGTGGGGGTCACACGCCTCTCTCATGGAGCTGCACCTGGTGAGTCTCTGGGTCTCGGAACCTATGGCTGCGCTTGGCACCCTCGGAGACAGCGCCAACAGGTGCCGAAATGCTCACCGGGTGTGTGTTCGGGACGACACACACGCTCGGCCCCGCTGTGAGCGGCCTGACCGGGGCCCTCAGGGGGAAAGAGCCGGGGCTTCGAAATCAGACAGGACTAGGTTCCACTCGTAGCTCTGCTGCCTGCCAGCCACAGGCAACCCCCGAACCTTCCTGAGCCTCAGTTTCCCCGTCTGGAGAACGGGAATAATCGCATCTATCTTGCGGGCTCCAGGCACGATTAAGTGAGATCTTGTGCCCGATGGGCCCGGCCCAGGCCCTGGAAAACAGTAGGCGCCTAATAGCTGTGGAGTCATCACCAGTTGAATGAGCATCAAAGGCTTGACACCTCTCTTCTCTGAGGTCACAGCCTGGACCCTGCTCGGGGCTCGGAGCCGAGCCGCCAACAGCCTCAGCAAGCGGCAGGGACCTTTCCTTCCCACATGTCCATGTCATAGGGATGCCGGCTGGTTGCCAAGGAGGTGGTTTCCCTGGCAACAGGCAAGCAGGGGTGGCTGAGGCAGGCTGAGAGACAGGTGGTGCTCTGAGGCAAGAAAGGGGGAGACGCAGAGGCGCGGGGGGCGCCCCGGGAGGTGCTGGGGCATCAACCGCCGGGCTCTGGGGAGACCCCAGGTCGCGGGCATCGCTCACAGAGCTGGCCAGGTGGCCCCGGGGACCCGTGCAAGGGCCTCCGAGAGAGGGTGGGTCTTGGGAGAGGGGCGCCCGCTCAGACGCCAGCCCCCGACTGCAGGCCACCGTGGCCTGGGGCAACTAGAGGCTCCCCCCTCTACCGGAGGCCCGTGTGGGCGCTGTGCTATGCCCGGTGGAGTTATGATGCCGACTGCCAGGGCTGCCCCAGGAGACGCCCAGGCCTGCTCACCACCGCCGCAGCCTGGCGCAGGAAGGTGACTGTGCCTCCGTGGCCTGAGCCTCTCCCCTCTATCCCCCTGGCCTGGACCGCCACAGAGGTGCTGCCCCTCTTGCTGGACACGCCGGCCACAGAGGAGAGAGGACGGGGCTCCTCGCTGACAGCCAGGAGCAGAGCTGGGTCCTCCGTGGCACCCCTCCTGCGTGTCCGCTGCACATGGGACACATTAGCCCAGGGGTGCCACAGGCTCAGCCCCTCTGTGGGGAGCCAAGATGGGAACCCAGGCCTCCTGCCCCAGCTCCACGTGCTCCCGGTGACCAGAGGCTCTCGGAGCCAGCGGGAGCTCCCTGCCCAGGACCTTTCGTGCGGGCCTCTGCCCCACAGTGGCCGGTGGCAGTGCTGGCAGGAGCCGTGGGGGGCTGAGGGCAGGAGGGCACAGAAGGGTGTGAACGGCGGTGTGACTGGAGTGGGGAGGGAGAGACAGGGAGGGTGTGAACAGGGTGTGACTGGAGTGGGGGAGGGAGAGACCAGGAGGGGTGTGAATAGCAGTGTGACTGGAGTAAGGGCGGGAGGGTTGTGAACAGAACCGGGGGCCACGCAGGGCTGTGCCATTGCCTGTGAGCGACAAGCCTCCGTGGAGAGGTGGCACCCTGAGAATGTTTCCCCGCCTCCAGCTCCGCGGGTCCACAGCCCAAGGGCCCCGCTGCGGGGCTTCCACCCGTCACCACGTGCCACAGGTCGCTCTAGTGCCAGTCTCACAGCAGGGCTGCCGGCAGCTCCTGGCCTGGGAGACACAGGCTCCTGCACCCCGGGGCTCCCCAGGGCCAGCTGACCCCCGTGCTTCCTGCTCCTCCGAGGACCCGCACTCCCAGGCCCTCAGCAGAGCAGACACCGTCAGTCTAAGCTGACACTGTCCCTCTGCCATGGCGGGTGCAGGACAGACCAGGCGGCAGGGACCCTACCAAGCCGGCGGGGGGAAACCTGGGGCTGGACTCCAGGCGAGAGAGGGTAGCTGGGGGCGCGAGGGGAGGGTTCCAGATGTGCGCTGAGACAGATGTGCTGACGGGTCAGACCTGAGCGGCGAGAGCAAGCACCGCTGGGCCTGGGGCCCGAACGCAGGAAGGACTGAGCCGCCACCCAGCACCACGCAGGCCGAGAGAAAGCCGTGGGGTGTCCAGAGATAGCTGACTGCTGGCAGAGAGGCCTGGGCCAGGGGCAGCCATGTGGGGCCGTCAGGGTGTAGAAGGTCTCAGAACCGAGAGACGGAATGGGGCCACCCAGAGAAGGGGGTGAAGACCAAAGAAAAAGGGTCCCAGGACTGCACCCCTTGGAGGTCAGGCTTCCAGTGGTCCCTCCGGAGAAGCCATGGCAGGAGGCTGAGGAGGTGTGGCAGTGGGGGGGAGGAAAGGGAAGGGGTGATTAGGAGAGAGTGGAATGTTCCGGAAGCATGTGGAGAAAGTGTGTCAGGGAAGAGGGAGACCTCAGTGGTCAGATGCCTCTGGTTGGTCAGGGAAGGTGAGGACCAGGAACTGGCCATGGGATTCCAGGACACGGAGGTCAGTGGTGACCTTGAGAAGAAAGGTTTGGGGGAAGAGGAGGTGGGGAAGGAGAGAGAGAGACATGATCAGAGGGAGTCTGACGCTCGGAGGCGTCCTAGAGAAAGCGGGGTGCTGGGAGGGGGTGTGGAGGGCTCAAGCTGAGGAATTTAAGGTGGAAGGAGCCCCAGCAGGTGTGCAAGCTGTCCACGTGATGCTGTATCACTAGCCTGTCTCACCGATCCTGGACCCAGGAGGCAGCCAGTGAGGGAGCAGAACTCAGAGCAGAACCAGGGGGCTCTGAGCCCGTCTGTCTGGGCCACTCAAGTCCCTGCTGCTTAACAGGGCAGTTGGTAGCGAGAGAGCTTCCTTTCACGCCTTAGTATATAATGAGCATCTCCCCAAATGAATAAACAGCAAAGATCGACACAATTAAAAGGAGAAATAAAAAAAAAAAAAAAAACACGGGCAGATTTTAACTCACTTCTCTTAACACCCGTTACACTAAAAAAATATAGTGGTACCTCGAGATACGAGTTTAATTCGTTCCGTAACCTTGAGGAGTGGGAAACTAGGAGACGCTCGAGTCGAGGTAAACTGGTGGGTCGTGTGCAGTCGGCCAATCCTCGCTATTACTCCTATCTCAAATGTTGCTCGTATTTCAAAGCAAATATAGCTCGTTTCTTAAAAATCTCGTATGTTAGGGCACTCGTATCTCGAGGTACCACTGTATATCCTATATAATAAAAGGCCAGCCACCATCAGCAGAACGACCAGAGACCAGAACCACCACGGCCCCGCGCCAGGCTGGCCCCACCCCCAAGCAAGTGGTTAGGGGTGATGAGGTAGGCAGACAGCCCCTTGCAGGGCTGGCTTCCTTCCCCCTTTTACCCCACCCCCTTGCAAAGAGAGAGGAAGGCCAAGGCCACTAGCTGCAACTCCGTGGCAGATGTGTGGCCAGCCAGCAATCACCCCACAGAGCAGTGGTTCTCAACCTTCCTAATGCCTCGACCCTTTAAGACAGCTCCTCATGTGGTGGTGACCCCCAACCATACAATGATTTCCGTTGCTACTTCATCACTGTCATCTTGCTACTGTGATGAACTGTAATATAAATATCTGATAGGCAAGATGTATTTTCATTGTTACAAACTGAACATAATGAAAGCATAGGGATTAATCACAAAAACAATACGTAATTGTATATTGTGAAATATTTACTTCTAATTACAAATAAATGAAATGTTGTCTTGAATCGTGGTGTAGCATGGGTAACAGTCTTCCTAGGACAACAGTAAACTACATGGCTACACGTTGCTACACTGAGGAGCAGGGTGTTGGTTCCTCAGACCATGGGAAATAGGTGTTTTCCGATGGTCTTAGGCGACCCCTGTGAAAGGGTCGTTCGACCCCCAAAGGGGTCGCAACCCACAGGTTGAGAACCGCTGCCACAGAGACCCAGGCCAGCCAAGCCATTGTACCCCAGCCTGCCGCCTGCAGAGAGAGGCCACCACTAGCGGTGCTGGGGGGAGGGGCAGAGCGGCAGCAGCGGGGATGGGGCCAGCTGCCTGCAGCCGGGGGGTGGAGGGGGGGAGAGAAGGAAAGCCCCAATAGGCCCTGATCTCAGGCCAGGCCCAGGGACCCTACCCGAGGGGTCCTGGATTGTGAGAGGGTGCAGGCTGGGCTGAGGAACCCCCTCCCCCGAAGGCACGGATTTTCGTGCACCGGGCCTCTAGTGTGTAATATTTTAACAACATCGACCTGAGGTAACTGACACGTAGGAAATGCGCAGCCAGGTACAATGCGAGTTCTTTTCAAGTGCGCACAGAACGTAGGCTGACCCGCAAAGCAAGTCTCAGGAGGCTTCGGAGGATTGAAATCACACAGGATCTACCCTCTGATCACAGTGGAATTGGTGAGCAATTTAAAAGACACACAGAATAAGAACTAGAAAATAATTAAACATTGGAAAATTAAGCAAACCACATTGAAACCACCCAGGGGGCCAGGAGGAAGTCTCCATGGACAATTTGAACGGAAAGATAATAAAAATATATCAAAGCCTGCGGGACACCGGAGGTGGTTGGAGCCTCCTCCTGATCAATCCACCGAGGAGGCAGGATTGATAACCAGTCAGAGCACAGACAAGAAACAACCGACGAATGCATAAGTAAGTGGGACCACAAACCTCTCTCTTTCTCTCTCTCTCAAAATAAATAAAATATTAAAGTTAAAAAATTGGGGGGTACAGCTAAAGCCACACATCAAGGAAATTTCATAGTGTTAAGTACCTATACAGTGGTAGCTCGAGATACGAGTGCCCTAACATATGAGATTTTTGAGATACAAGCCATCGAGCGAGCAATTTTTGCTTTGAAATACATTTGAGAAAGGAGTAATTGTGTGGATCGGCTGGCTGCACATGACCCACCAGTTTACCGAGACTCGAGCATCTCATAGTTTCCCACGCCTCAAGGTTATGGAATGAATTAAACTCGTATCTCGAGGTACCACTGTATTCGAAAAGAAGGAAGGTTGAAAATCAATCATCTCTCCATAGAGAGGAACAGACAAAACTCCTTCCCCAGAGGCTGGCACAAGACCGGGACGCCTGCTCTCAGCACCCTATTCACAGCACAGCAGAGGCCTCCGGCAGCGCGATACCGCAAGGACAACAAAGCAAAAGGATGAGGGCGGAGAGGAAGACATGGAGCGTCCGCTTCCGTAGAAGGCCTGGCTGGGCTCACAGATAACCCAGCGGATCTACACAGAAACCATCAGCATGAATTAGAGGATTCAGCAAGGTCGCCCTCTCTATACAGTCAACATGCAAAAGCCAATCATATGTCTACCTACCAGCAGGAGACAATTAGGAAATAAGATGAAAATGAGGATCACACCTCTATCCTAAGACACACACACCCCCACTGTGAGAATGAATGAGATAACGGGTGGCAGTCCTCACTCGGTGCCCGGCACACAGTAGGTACTCAGCAGATGGCTCCTAACATTATCCTCCCTGTGATTAAGGTCATTCGTATCTGTCCAGGTCCAAGCCCAGCTGGTAGGGACTGGCCAGCAACGTGAGTGGCCGCCCTCCACACCTCCGAGCTCTCCAAGCCGCCTGCACCAGCCCCTACCCCGCTGCCCATGCTCCGAGGAATCTCAGCACAGGCCAGAGCGGTGTCCCTGCAGAGGGGAGTCTCTTTCGTCAGAAATGATCTTGTGGAAGAATATTATTCACGTGGAGAGGTGTTCACGAGATAGTGTAACATGGAAATAAAGCTGCATTACTCCAGCCTAAAAAACACAAGTATGTGTGAATGTATGGACGGGTCTCTTTGTACGCTTTGTGTTGTTTTTGCCATGGACTAGAATAGCAGTTCTCAACCTGTGGGTCGCGAACAGCTAGCAGGGTCTCCTAAGACCATCAGAAAACACAGATATTTACATTAAGATTCATAACAGTAGCAAATTACAGTGATGAAGTAGCGACAAAAATAATTTTATGGTTGGGGATCACCACAACATAAAGAACTGTATTAAAGGGTTGCGGCATTAGGAAGGCTGAGAACCACTGGACTAAGAGGTACAGGAGTCAATCTTACTAGTGTTCACCCTAAAAGAAGACACAGTTAGGATGATGGTCCTTTTCTTCCCTTGATATATATGAGAGATCACACGTGTGTGTGTGTGTGTGTAAGTGTGTTGTGCGTGTTTGTGTGTATTTGTGTATGAGTGTTTGTGTGTGTTTATGTATGTGCATCGTGTGTGTTTGTGTATGAGTGTTTGTGTGTATGTTTGTGTGTGTGTTTGTGTGTATGTGTGTGTTTGTGTATTTGTGTGTGTTGTGTGTGTGTGTGTGTATGAGTGTTTGTGTGTGTGGGTGTGTTTGTGTGTGTTTGTGTGTGTGCTGTGTTGTGTATGAGTGTTTGTGAGTGTGTGTTTGTGTTTGAGTGTTTGTGTGTGTGTGTGTGTGTGTGTAGAGGGAGGGGGGGAGAGAGAGGGGTGTTTTATTTAACAGCTGACACAGAAGGCCTCGTGGGAAACCGTGGTGAGCGCTGGGAGGGAAGAGAGCGTATGTGAAGTCTGGGTGCGGGGAGGAGGCTGGTGGAAACCCCTGGTGGAGGCTGAGGCCCCGGGGCGCTGGCCTTTTGGTTCTAATTGGCACTCTCGGCGCTGCCCCCCGGGGACAGTCCCTCTGCCCCTCCCGTCCCCCCCCCCCTCAGTGAGCAGGCCTGTGCTAACGCCCTCTGCGTGGGTGTTGTGAGATCGAGGAAGGACCCGGTGTCATGTGTGAGTCAGCCGGGTGGGGACGGGAGCGGTGACAGAACTCGGCAGAATCCTAGCACTGGAGGCAGCCCCACAACACGCCCCTGGGGCGCCCGCAGGACCCCGCAGGGCTCTGCACCCCCAGGCAGGGAGCTAAGATCTCAGCCTGGCGGCTCCAGATCGCGGCTGGAGACCTCAGCTGACCCCGGCGGCGCGCATTCTCCACGGTCTGTACAACGAGCATATGCTGCTTGTGGAACTGAAACGGACAGAACGGAGCGAGGACGTGTGTCGCCTTCCCGCCGCCTGGCAGGGTGGCTGCGTGCTGCCCCGTGGGCGGGCTGGCGCGGGCGGGCACCCCCAGAGGGGCACGTGGTTGAGCCTCCCCCTCACATCATGATGGGGACCGTTGGCGATGGAAGATCGGCGGTCCCTGGAAGGGCGTCCCTGCCCTGTCTCCTCTTGACCGTAAGGATATAAAGCCATGTCTGTGTGTAGTGCTGGGGTGGGGGTGGGGGTGAAGAATTGAAAGTCACTGATGTCACCTGGCTGGCCTGGCTCAGGGGTCAAATGTCAACCCCAGAACCGGGAAGTCATGGTTTGATTCCTGGTTAAGGCACAGGCCAGGATGGTGGGCACTATCCCTCGTGCAGGAGGCAGCTGATCAATGACGCTTTCTCATCATTGATGTTTCCATCTCTCTCTCCCTCTCCCTTCCTCTCTGAAATCAATAAAAATGTATTTTTTAGAAAAGAAAGCTGTGGACGGTAAGGGCTTGGGACAGTGCCCGGCCTTTTCCTCCTTTTGAGACTCTTGTCGCTACGATGTTTATGCAACGAACACAGGAAGGAGCGGGGCGAGCATCTGGTTGGAGGAAGAACTGTCTTCATTCCTCACCGACTCCTGCCCGAGACCCTGGTTCCAGAGAGGGGGGCGGGCCCAGGAGGGGACGGGGCACTGCCCATGGGCGGCCTGCCAGGGCTCAGGGCCACCTGGCGTCTCGGTTCACCTTCCTAGGAAGCCGAGACTCACTTCCTGTCCCAGTGTGCAGAGGAGGAACCGGAGGCTCAGCAAGG
>PVJN01034526.1:0-22825 GCA_004026805.1 Lasiurus borealis | reverse complement strand
TCACACGTGACCCAGGTTCTGGACTCAGGTGATCTGTGTGTCCACAAATGGGCTTCGTTTTCCTAGTTTTCAACGTTTGCTTCCCATGCTACTGGACATTCTGTTGTCTTTTGTACCAAAAACAAAACTATTTGCTTGTTTATAAGTACTTGTCATTGTAAGGTTGCAAAAATCAGGATTGGGCCGGAGTTAACACAGCTCGGCTTAAAATTATATCCCCCAGTTACATCCTGTAATTCAGTCTCAGGGTTGAGAACAGAGCATAAACTCCCAGGATGCTGTAATCCAGGTGCAGGCTGATAATCTTGTGTAACAAGACAGCCTGTAGCAAAATTGCGACAGGAGACATGGTCCAGATGTCTCCAAAAACTAACCCAGAGATAACCATCAGTCGCATCCCGTTATCGTAACCCCATGGTAACCAGAAATATGCAGAGTCTGTAGATTGTGAGATGTGTGCAGGTATGAGGAAATAAAACTCTGTGTTGACCTCTGTATAACCCTGTTGCTTGTTACATAGTATATAAGCTCAGCTTTGTATGGACTCTCAGCCTCTGCTCTGCTTTCAGAGTATGTTGTGAGCCCCCGCATGCTGGTGAATAAACCCTTTGCTGTTTGCATGAGAACGTCTCTTGGAGCCTTCCTTTGAGCGGCGAGCCTTTCGACCCTAACAGTCATCACTGAAGAGAGCTGGGGGAGGGGAGGACATGGAGGGATAAGGGAAACGAGACAGGAGTGACCTGCCACCTGGACTTCACTGTGGGAGGCTGGTCGTGAACATTGCACATCCCTCGTGTGGAGCTCAAACTAAGGTCTGGGTTTTACAGTCAGACCCTCAAAAGGGACAGGATCTGACCTCAGACACCCCCACCGGCAGCTGCTGGAGACCCTGCCTTCCCAGGGGCCGAGGAGAGCATGGGGCTTCCTTTCCCCGCCCCCGACATCATGTTTCCACTGTCTCTGCATAGCCCTCGGGGAGGGTGCTGTCGCCTTCTGCTGTCTCCCTGCTTCCTCTTCCCCCTTAGTCTGCTCCTGATGCAGAAGCCAGAGGGTCTGCCCCCACTGCATAAACCCAGCCCGTTCTCACCTACAGCCCTGGCGCCAAACCCTGCACTCAGGGGATGCCAGGTCCTCACCAGCCCTCATCCCTGTAGGACTCAGCCTCAACCCTCTTCTACTTGGCCTCTTGCTCGTCCTGCTGTCCCTCCATGGACTGTCCCCTCTGCCTGATGCTCTTCTCCAGGCATACATCGGGCTCTTCTCTATCTGTCCACTTTCCCTCAGTGAGCCTCCCTTTGCCCCTCCATCAGTGGCCCCTGCGTGGCTTCATTCCAATGTTTTCATGGTGCCCATTCCCTCTAACGGCTGCACCTCACATCTGTCCAAGGCTGTTTTCTTCCCACACCCCTGTCCTCTCCTGGCTGAACGCACACTCCATAGGATAGGGTGGCTGGCTCCCTGCTGCTCTGCAAGCACCCAGGCATCGCCTGGGACATGGCGGATGCTCAGTCGGTGATACAGGTTAAGATGCTCAGGCAGCGGCACTAGGTGTAAAGGCCATTGGAAATGTGGACAAAAGGGGCCACATGCTAACCTGACAAGCTCAGGGAAGGCCCGCATGGCAGTCATGCAAACTCAGAGACCTAAAGTAACCACAAAGGATGGTCTGAAATTACACTTTAACTAAAATCAGTTATGGTGGGTAGTTACCGTCGTAGGCTGGTATCTTCAATGACAAGATCAACCTTTACCCTAACTGAGCCTGTCTTTTTGCACATACCCTTGAAATGTCTGGGTAACTTGTAACTTGCTTTTTCTGGAATCCTTTGGGCATAACCTAAGATGCCTGAGCTCCAGGACAGATACCACAAATTCCTTCATTATTATCATATTAATTGTTCCAGCACCCACCTAAGTATGTGTCTACCATTTTACTTTTTATCCAATCCCAGGGGTTCCCCCTCTTTGCTTTCTCCCACCTCTTTAGTCTATCCAATGGATTCCATGTAATCCACTTACATCCCTTCCTTTGATTGTAATGTATAAATATAGATGTGAGGCACCATCCTCCAAAGCATTATCTCAATTCATTGAGGTTCTGCTTCCCAGCATTTGTTGACAGTTTGGGTCAAATAAACTCACAAAGTTCTTTACAGGTTTCAATGTCTTCAGAGCAGAGGGCCAGTGAGCTCCAGGCACAGTGCTCAGGGCCGGGACATGGGAGCCAGGTGTTCATTTTCTCACAAGAAGGTAGGATGAAGAGAATGAAAAAGGAGCAGTGTGTGTTTTCCCTCCACTACTACTTAAAAGCTGATGATCTCATTCCATTCTTTTTTTTTTTAATATATTTTATTGATTTTTCAGAGAGGAAGGGAGAGAGATAGAAAGTCAGAAACATCAATGAGAGAGAGACATCGATCAGCCGCCTTCTGCATGCCCCACAGTGGAGATGTGCCCGCAAGCAAGGTACATGCCCCCGACCGGAATCGAACCCGGGACCTTTCAGTCCACAAGCCGAAGCTCTATCCACTGAGCCAATAGAAACCCTTAGATCAATCCTGTGAGATGGTTTCTGGGATCATGTGAGATTCCGTGGAGAGTACCAGACTTTCACCCGCCAGCTTTTAGTGTTGTAATTCATGCACTGGTGGAGGGCGTGGCCTTTGGGGATTGGCCTCCTGCGGAGCAGCCACTCATTCTGTTAAGCCCGGTGGTGCTCCATTGTGGGAGTGCAATGACCATTAGGGGGCAGCTCCCACATTGAGTGTCTTCCCCCCCTGGTGGTCATAGCGACTGGTGGACTAGTCATTCTGGTCGGTCCCCTGGGCTTTTATTATATAGGATACTTATTTTATGGACCACATACAATTCCAGCATCTGTACATTTGACAACTTGATAGTGCATATTAAGTTAAAATTTTAAGAAAAAGTAAACTAGGGATGATAAAAATAGGGCAACTGAACTTGGTTCTAGTCTCATCCCAGAAACCTGGAATTCCTGAGAAAAGTGAATCACTTTAGGGAATACTGAAACGAAATTCTTTAACATGTAGAATTTAAACTCTTTTCGACCATAACTCTAGTTTTCCTTTAGAATCAAGAAGGAACTCATGGACAAAAAATAAATTTGTGATTGTCAGGGCCTCCAGGAAGGGGCAAGTGTGGAGCAACTGCTTAATAAGTATGAGGTTTTTTTGAACTAATGAAAAGTTTGGAGGTAGAGAGCAGTGATGATTGCACAATATTGTTTATATACTTAGTACCACTGAACTGTATACTTTAAACTGGTCAAAATGATAAATTTTATGTGATGTATATTTTGCCATAATAAATAAAATTTAAAGAACTCATGAATGCCTCTAAGCAGCTGTGGAAAACTATTGGTTGCATTCAGTGTACACAGGAACAGTCATAGAATTCCACTCCACAACAGCTTCAAAGGGAGTCGACAAATCATTTTCATCACAGTCATTCTTTGCAAGTAAGACAATGGGCAGAGCTTAGTCCACAGTGACTTCACAAGCCCTTAGCCACCCATATTCCAACCCCACCTCCAAACCTTCAAGAATGAAGCACTCAGATACCAACAAGACATATTTCAAATAGTTTAATTTTAAAAATATTCTATTCAGTGCTAAAATATGTCTTCACTCACTGTTGCCCATTTCCATTTCTTAAACTTTTATGAAACAAAAAATAAAATCACGAAGTTCAATTAAACATGCAGATTTTAAAGAAAGGGGATCTTTCTAGAAAGTCTGAGCTGAAGGAGTACTCTGGGGGATGGGTACTGTGGTCAGACTTCAAATTCTTGCTGGGGCAGTTTGTGGCATGAATGCTGGGGGCTGTGGCAGGAGGCAGAGAATGCTGGAATGAAATGTACGAGTGAAAACAGAAAGCTGTGTGTGTGTGTGTAAGGAGATAGTTTTCTTTGGGTGGTGGCGGGGGGGAGGGGGACTGTCAGCAGCTAGAGAGCCCATTAGAGGCAGGATAACCTCAGGGATGGGCACAAGTGCCAGGGCAGCATGAAAACTAGACTTTTTTGCCCTCATGTGGAGAAAAGCACCTTCCCTCCAAAGTCTCTACCTACGCATTCTCCAATAATGGCCTACAGGGCACCTAGCCCTATGAGAAAGTCCAGAAATCTACAGTCGCCATTCAAATTCAAGTAACTCTTGGCACTCTCTTCTCTAAAGGGTGCCTTCCACATCTCTTTCCTCTTATAAAAGCGCCAGCAGTTCAGTCCACAGGTTCTGGAGCAGAGATTGCTACCTGGAGGTGACAGATAAACCTTGGGATGGCTGATGCTCCAGCCTACTTGGGATACAGAGGACATGAGCATTCCTCTTCTCAGGAACAAGCAGACATAGGTGCCAGGGAGGGAAGATGATGCTATAACCCCAAGTCCTATGTCAGCCTTCCAGAATAGAAGGCTCCTATGGGCAGGCTCTGGACCCCAGTGCTTGCCCTTAGCCCAGCAACACAGCACAGCCAGAACCAGAATGCAATAAATAGAGGCAGGGGGCCAGGAGGTGAAGGGTACCAGGATGGTGCTAGCTTTCTGAGGCTGTCTGGGGCACTGCGGGTTGGTCCACACAGACGCGTTTCAGGGGTGGGGCACCTGAGTCTTCCTCTTCTGTAGCAACCTAGGAGCAGCCAGAACATGGAATTATAAGACCATCCCTCTGAACCAGAACCTCCCCATCCCTAATTACAACCCAGAAGTCCAATGCCAATCTTCTCGTACATTTCCCCCTATCTTGTAACCTGGAGACACTAGTTTTCCCTTCTGTCTCTCCATTCTACTACACTATAGCACATTCAACACAATATATGCAATTCAGCAATGAAGTCCTTCCTTTTTTCTTAGAAACTGGGAAACCCAAAGTGCCTCCGTACCTGTGTCTCCAGTGGAACTGGTTCTTCCTTCGTGAGGGTGGGAGGTTCATCAGCCACTTCTGAGGCAGGCAGGGAGGGCTCTGAAAAAGCAACAAGGTCAGCATAACTGCAAGGCCTCCTGACACAGGAGACCCCTGTAGAATCTGCCTTAAAGCTGGGGAAGCTTTCCTCAGGCTATCCAGAGGTGCCTTGGTAAAGAGGCAGCACTGGCTGAAGAATCAACATACAGTTCTAGCTGGTTTGGCTCAGTTGGTAGAGTGTTGGAAGAGTCCCGGATTCAATTCCAGTCAAAGACACATATGCCCTGGTTGTGGGCTCAATCCTCAGTGGGAGGTGTGCAGGAGGCAACCGATCAATGATTCTCACTTATCATTGATGTTTCTATTTCTCTCTCTCTCCCTTCTTCTCTGAAATCAATAAAAATATTTTTTAAAAATCAACATACATATATTTTAGAAACAATATATAAGAAGAAATTCACAAGAGATAATGCAAAGAGAATAAACTCTGAAGTCAGAAGGAATATAATTGGAGATACCCACTTCTACCAGTTAGTTACTATGTGATCTTTTTTTTTTTTTTAAATATATTTTATTGATTTTTTACAGAGAGGAAGGGAGAGAGATAGAAAGTCAGAAACACTGATGAGAGAGAGACATCAATCAGCCGCCTCCTGCACGCCCCACTGTGGAGATGTGCCCGCAAGCAAGGTACATGCCCCCGACTGGAATCGAACCTGGGACCTTTCAGTCCACAAGCCGACGCTCCATCCACTGAGCCAAACCGGTCTCGGCTACTATGTGATCTTTGATAAGCAATTAAAACTCTCGCTCTGACCGATTTGGCTCAATGGATAGAGTATCAGCCTGCGGACTCAAGGGTCCCAGGTTCGATTCCAGTCAAGGGCATGTACCTTGGTTGCGGGCACATCCCCGGTGTCGGGTATGTAGGAGGCAGCTGATTGATGTTTCTCTCTCACTGATGTTTCTAATTCTCTATCCCTCTCCCTTTGTCTCTGTAAAAAAATCAATAAAATTGCCAAAACCACTTTGGCTCAGTGGATAGAGTGTCGGCTGTGGACTGAAAGGTCCCAGGTTTGATTCCGGTCAAGGGCACATTCCCAGAGGGGGGCATGCAGGAGGCAGCTGATTCATGTCTCTCTCTCATCAATGTTTCTGACTTTCTATCCCTCTCCCTTCCTCTCTGTAAAAGGTCAATGAAATATATATATATATTTTAAATCAATATATTAAAAAAAAAAAACTTTCTAAGACTCCAACTTCCTCATCTGTAAAATGGAGATAATAGCCCTGGTTTGGTTCAGTGGATAGAGCCTGCAAACTGAAGGGTCTCAGGTTCGACTCCAGTCAAGGCATGTGCCCTGGTTGCGGGTACATCTCCAGTAGGGGTTGTATAGGAGACAGCTGATCGATGTTTCTCTCTCATTGATGTTTTTAACTCTCTATCCCTCTATTTTTTAAAAATGGAGATAATAGCTTCTATTTCAAGGATTTGGGAGAAAATTATACAAGGCATTAAATACTCGAGTGCCTCACACAGATCATGGCATCCACCTGTGGTGTTTGTTTTCTTCCTTCATTCTGTAAGGGGAAAATACAATCATTCTCCAAAGTAACCCAAAATGTTAACAAATAGCTTGAGATTGCCAAACTCTGTGGCATTTTCTCTATCAACTTACTCTAAGGAAAAGAAACATCAACAGTAAGAGGCAAGGCCCCTCCAAGATGCGTGTCCTGGCTCAACCTAGACTTACCCTCAAGAATCTCCTGGCCCAGAGTAGGGGGTTGGGAGTCATCTGTGCGGAAGTCAGAGGTGTGTGCTGGGCTCAGGGACTCGCTCTGCTGGGGGCTGGGGCTTGAATTGGTGCTGCTGTCCACCTTGAGTTGATAGACATCAGACACAGAACTCTGGTTGCTGTTTTCATCTGAAAACCAAACATGACAAAGGCAACAGCTGAGGGTGGTAATTATTCCTCAAGAGTAACTGTATAGAGCTAAAGTCCTGGTGTCTTCTTAGGCAACCATAGTAGACATACCAGGTACAATAATCACTGTTGCAGATGCACTCTGGACCCAAGGCAGAGATTCATGGGGCTTCTATGCACTGCAACTTACCAATAGAGACTACGTTGATTAATTTAAGCATTTCCTATTTCACGACATATTCTAAGCACCAGGTACAGCTAGAACTTTCAAATTTATGCAACATGCATATTTCAGGAATTTCAGGATACAGTTAATTATTATCCACCTGTTATAGCTTAGACCCTGCATTTTCTTATTGTCCAGTGGAAGAGATGGACAGTATGCCTCTCAACCTTTCTACAAAAGATGTGTAGAAAATGATAAAATCTGTTAGGAGGTATTCAGCTCAGACCTTTCAGTGGTCTAGGTTCCACCTGAGGCCTCAAGGACGAAGGGAGTCCCACTTGGGACTAAAGGCTTAAAATCACCACCTAAGTTAGAAATAGTTAAAAACACAGGAGTTGTGTTCATTGCTTCCTATTCTGGTGGCTTAGTTCAGGCCTAGCCTTCAGCAAAAGCCAAACTGCCCTTCCTTCAGTACCATGTACTCCCACTGTACTTCACACCTCTGCCATCATATTTTAAGCCCTTCACTGGTTGCCTGCTGCCAAAACAATAAAATTCAAACCCCACTGCTTCTCTGGACAGGCAGAAAATGGTCCTATCATAACGTACAAAGTCCTTTCTGATCTCCAGTCTCACTCCCTATTGTTAGTCCACACTGAGCTGGACCCTAAGCGAAGAGCTGCTTCATGCAAAGGTGTCTTTTCTAGCCTTTCTGGAAAGCCCCCTATATAGGCCAACATTGAGCTCAAGCATAATGTCCTCCACATATCCCTGTATCCCAGGCTCTGTTGGGTAAAAATGACCACTTTCTCTTTTATGCTCCTGTCGTATCCTGTGCACACCCGAGTTTACTATTTTACACACCAGTTAGGCTTCAGATAGGCTCTGTGGCTTATTGGTCCTTGAATATCTTGTGCATAGTGCCTGGCATACAGTAGGAGTTCATTAAATGTTCAGTGAATGAAAAGGATTAAATGGACTGAGAAACTAGGGCCTCATGTGTCTCCTAGAGTTCTATAATTATTGAATACCCCACACATAACTAGAAAACCTTTTTCTAGTATTCCTTCATATATCACACTGACCCTGGGGGAGAGACAGAGGGTTGGGGGAAAGCTTGGCAGGCATGCTCTCAGACTAGTTTTAATGAGAAAAAATTGTAAGCCCTTTCTAGTCTTTACTTCTACGAAGACCACTAACTTCTATGCTAAAATGGAAGTTGCATTTTATTATAAAAAGAGAATAATGCTCTAAAAAAAAAAAGAAAGAAAGAAAGAAAAAGTAAGAATGAAGCTTTGTCACTTGTGAATTTAGGCAAACACTTTTTTTCTCCAAGCATCAATTTCCTTAACTAGGGATGATGATAACTGCCTGGTTTATATCCCAGGCTGATGTTAGGATAAAAATGAGACACTGAAGTGAAAGTGCTTCACAAACTGATATGTAGGTGTAAGAGGGAACATCATGAATGTGGTCCTGACACAGGCAGGACATTTACTAAAGATTGACTTAAGAAGCAGAACTTGTGCCAACAGGGATAGGTACATGCCCTAGCGTTGGGTGGCCCACTCTCAGGCACTATCATAAACTATACAGTCTAAAGAAAAGAGCTTCTGATCCAGAAAACCAGGAATTAATGTGAGGTTTGTCACTTACTAGTTATGTTACTTTATATATGTAACTTTACCTCTCTGAGCCTGTTTCCTTAAATGGAAAATAAGGATACTATCATCTATCTTGCAGGGTGCCTGTGAAGTATAAAAGGGAAGATTTATGTATAGTGCCTAGCAAGATACCAGCAAAACAGTAGGCACTGAAATTATACATAGAACTATTCTTATTATTAATGGGTTCACCTAAATTTTCATTTTCCTGAAAGGAAGACATATGGATGCAACTCACCCTGGAATTCAAGAAGGAGAGAGGAATTGGCTGAGGCATCAGAGGGAAAGCCATTAGGTTCCCGGGCTGCTGAACCATTCGATTTTGACTTTTCTTTCTAGAAAAGGAAAAAAAGAGGGATATGACAGAGCCAACGAGGAGACTCGCAGAGATAGAGAAGAGTGCTTTTTGAGACATCACAGAGGCCTGGATTAGGACTGAACAGGAATAATGACAGTGGTTTTGAAAATTCAGGGCCCAAGGCCTAATAGAATCCTGGACAAGGTATCCACAAGTCTCAGTGTCTGTATCTGTAAAATGGACCCTTCCAGTGCTAATATCATGAATCAAAAGTAAAAGATAGACACATATACTTCCACTGGATTTCCTTGTGGTACTCTTCTGCTTTCTGCCCTGAACAGAATGTTCAATCCAACCCTTCCTCATGAGGATGGGTGAGAAGTACAAAATACTAATTTTGAAAAAGATTCCTATTTTAGTAGCACAGCAGGGGAAAAAAATAAGTGAAAGAAGAATGGAATCCTGACTGGAAAAAGGAAGGAGTCATTTTTATGTAATGTAAGAAGTTATGGGACAAAGGGGCCCCTGCTAGCTCTGTTCCTGACCAAAAAACCCCATCCATTCAAAATGTTCACCCTACTTCAATCTTTGTCTATAATGTCATTCCCCTATACATGTCAGGAAACCACAGTGGGAAGATAAACAAGCCTGTAACAAACAAGCCCAAGGAAAGGAAATTTGCAAATGACAGCATCCCAACAGCCCAAAGTTTAAATCTGGTAATTTCAAATTCACTAATTCATACAGTTCATACATGTCTCTTTATTGTACATGTATGTACAATTTTTTGTTCATAACTCTTAATCCCATCTCTGCAATAAATCAACTGTACAATTTATTTATGTCCTTTATTTTTTCCTATACAGACATAATTTTAGTGTAATAACACTTGACCATTTTACTACATAAGCTATATAAGCATGGTTTTTAATAGCTGCATAATATTCCATATACCATAATTCACTTAATAACTTCTCAACTATTAGACATTTAGCTTTAAATTATTTAGGATTGTGTTTATTTATTATTACTAGAAATTAAACCACAATGCTAAACTTTCACTTTTTCCAGGATTATTTTATTCAAATAAAATTCACACAAAAATATTCCTTCTGGATTAGAAAATATAAACATATGACTTTCCTTGAAATACACTGTACCCCACTATTCTCTGAAAGGATGGTAGCAATATACTTGGGGTATCAGTTTCACAGCATCCATGCCAATATTTGACTTTATCATTATTTTTTTCTGATCTCTATTTTACCTTCATTTTAATGATTCTGTGTTCATGTAAAATACATACTTCACTATAGGGAATTCTGGAAGTACAGAAAAAGAAACGAAAACCAGAGACAATCTACACATATTTGTGTAAAAATGGGTCATATAACTTACTTTCCCTTCCTCATTCACTGCATTAAACATTTCTCTTTGCAACTGAGTAATCTTCTACATCTTTTTTTTCTTACTTATTCTTTATTATTATTATTATTATTGATTCCAGAGAGAAAGAGAGGAGAAAGACAGAAATATCAATGATGAGAGAGAATCATTGATCAGCTGCCTCCTGCACACCCTACACTGGGGCATTTACCCTGACTGGGAATTGAACCATATATATATGGTGTTCTCCTCTTCCCCAAAAAAAATATATATACACACACTTTGAATAATTATGAAGGCAATATTTAGTAAACTTTATGTTCAAAACGGAGCTATTAGATGTTAAAGTGTGTACACATTTTTGGGGGGACACACTGTATACATTTGTGAAAGGATTTCAACAGTCTAGTTAATTAACACATCCATTATTGAAAGCTCTTATGATCAACTTGACCTGTAAAGTTTGTGCCAATTAATTCTCCCATCAGCAGTGGGTGTCCCATTCCCTTGTATCCTTTGTAATTTTTTCTTTACCAATTTGATTATCATTTTCCATTTTTTCCTAATCTAACAGGTCTATGCTAGTACCTTAGAAGATGGCACACTACCATAAATCACTAGAGGGCAGATAAACTGATGGACCTCTGGGCCCAGCTCAGAAAGCAACACAAACACTGCAAGAAGGTCTCAAGAGAGACAAAGGGAGCTGAGTCCCACAGAGAATTTGAATAGGAAAAGGACCAGGGATTTAAATGGGAAAAATGAGTTGGGGGTGGAAGTGGAGGGGTTGATTTTAACAATAATAGCCTCACAGGTGCCAGGGATGTATGAAGAATAAAGAGTGGCTCCATAGTCCTAACATTCACCTTCCAACTCCTTGGGCTTGGCAATGACAAGGGAGGATGGCTGTTCCTATATTAAGGTAGCACATGGAAGAATGGTACCAGGGAGTTCCCTGGGAGGCAGGAGAAGATGGCAAAGGAAAAAGACTGAACCCTGAGGCTAACTCCATCCCTTTAATTCATTTAGAGGTGGGAAACCCAAGTTTAGGCTTATATACTCCCTCAGTTACATATTATTTTAGCCAAGGTAGGATAGAGTCCCAAGATAAATGTACCAAAAAACTAACCAGATATTGGAGGATAACAAGCACCATGAAAGACAATAAATAGAACAAACTATACCAGGATGGTAATGGCACAGAAGAATTTAAATAAAACACATAGCGAATCTGCTCACAAAGATAAGGATGATACTGGAAAGTTGTCTTAAAGAAGAATCAATATAGGAAATTGATATAATTGTTCAAAGTAAAAAGCAAATAAGTTTAGCAGCAGAAATAGATATAGTTGAAGAAAGGATTAATAACAAAAACTGGGGTGAGCAATTAGAATAGGAAAATGAGGAAAGAACAGTGACATGAAATAAATGAGAGAAAAGTTCAGAAATAAAGAAGCTAGATGTGAACATTATAGGATTCTTAAAGAAGTCCTAGAAGATCAGAGAGAAGAAATTCTAAAAGTTCCCAGAAATACAAGAGGATAACCTACAAAGAATCAAGAATCAGACTGATATTAGATTTCTCACAGAAGCACAACTGAGTAATAATTTTAAAATGCTGAAAGAAAATAACTTGGAACCTAAAATTTCATATAGAGGTCAACTAAACATGGAAGTAAAACAAAAGAAGGTTTTTTTTATTCCTAAAAATATCAATTAAACATGAAATGATCAACAAAACATACAACAAAGATATTTTTAGAAGTAAAAAGATATTTTCAGAAAGTTTATTCTACAAAAGCCCTCTCTGAAAAAATTTTGGATGGATTCCAGCAAGAGAAATTAGTGTAAAAGAAAACAATAATAAATAGGTGGCAAAAGATTAGTAAATAATTAGTAATGTTAACTTTGGCTAATTAAGCAATGACTAAAATAAGAAATATTTGCAAAAACTGAGATATATGAACTGAATATGTTATATAATAAAACCCTAATATGCAAATATACCAAACAGAGGAACAACCGGTCAAAATAACATGCACTGACCACCAGGGGGGCAGATTTTCAATGCAGGAGCTGCTCCTGCGTTGAGCATCTGCCCCCTAAGAGGGAGGTGACCGGCAGCAGCAGTGATTGGGGGATGGGGCTGGCCAGTCACCCCACAGATCAGCCCTGATCTCTGACCAGGCCTAGGGACCCTACCCTATATATTGGGAACAGTCTCTTAGATTTAAAAATTAAAACTTGGCAAGGCTACTCTAACATTGAAAAAACAGGATGATGCAGTGATGACATACATAGACTCTGGCTTGCACATTTTGTGGTTAGCCCTGACACTTATAATTATGCCAATTACTTAACTTCTCTCTGCTTCAGTTTTCCACCCATAGATGAGGGAATTGGTACTACTGCCTCAGAAGGATCATGTTTTGTACTCCTTTTTATAATGAGGGCAAGAAAAATGTAGCTGCCCATACAACAGCATAATGCCTTTCACCTGTATGAAAAATATGGTCACTGTTGCATGTAGCATACTAGGTTTCGAGAAGGATGTCTGACACGGGAATCAGGCCTAAACCGGCAATCAGACAACCCCGAAAGGCACAGGCTGGGCTGAAGGCAACCTGTCCCTCCCCCTCGTGCAAGATTTTCATGCACTGGACCTCTAGTATAATCTAAAATTCCGGTCAAAACTAAGGACAAGGACCCAGCTGGTATGCCTCAGTAGTTGAGCATCAGCCCATGAATCACGAGGTTACAGTTGATTCTAGTAGGGCACATGCCCAGCTCTCAGGCTCCATCTGAACCCCTGGTAGGGGGCATGCAGGAAGCAGCTGATTGATGTTTCTATCTCTCTCTCCCTCTCCCTTTCTCTCTCTAAAGCCAATAAAAATATATTTAGAAAAAAAATTAAAAAATATTTCCTTAGAAAAGATATTTCTATATTAAAAACAATAACTAAGCCAAAACCGGTTTGGCTCAGTGGATAGAGCGTGGCCTGCGGACTGAAAGGTCCCAGGTTCAATTCCAGTCAAGGGCATGTATCCTGGTTGAGGGCACATCCCCAGTAGGGGGCGTGCAGGAGGCGGCTGATCAATGTCTCTCTCTCATCGATGTTTCTAACTCTCTATCCCTCTCCCTTCCTCTCTGTAAAAAAAAAAAATCAATAAAATATATTTAAAAAAATAAATAAGGACAAGGTAAAGATGGAAGAGGGAGGGGCGGAGATCACAGGTGGGGAAAATGTTGTGGGTATTACCAGGTTCAGAGGGAAAATACAGATATTGATACACTATAGGGAAATATAGTAAGTCTTAAGAGGTAGCCAATAAAAAAATAGAAAAAAGAACTTCATATCACCAGAAGAAAATTTATCTAGTCACCAGAAAGTCAAGGTGGGGAGTGGGGGAAAGCAAGTATATTATGGCAGAAATCCTCGTCCATATTAATAGAATTTTGTTGTTGTTAATCCCCACCTGAGGATAGTTTTTCCATTGCTTTTTTTTTTTTAAGAGAAAAGTGGGAGGGAGAAAGGAATGGGGAGAGGGGGAGAGGGAGAGATAGAGATTAACACCGACGAGTTGCCTCCTGCACACATCCTGACCGGGGATGGGAACTAAACAGGCAACCCATGTACGTGCTCTTGACCATACCTGGGGATAGGGGATGAGGGAGGACGGCGACCATGTTCCAACCACTGAGCTACACTAGCAGGGCATATTAATAGAATTTTTAGGTGGTCATATTTTCTCAGTCTTCCCAGCCACTAGATGTACAAGCTATTATGAACACTTATAGTATATCCTGAGGCAATTTCTAGGAAACTACTTAAACTCCTGAAAATACCATTTGCCATCTTTCCACTCTTCCTGCTGCCTGGTACCTGAATGTGCTGAGTGAATGAATGGCTAATCTTGAAATACAAGGTTAAAAATAGAGCAGAGAAATGGGGAACTGTTTAATGGGTATAAAGTTTGTTTTACAAGATGAAAAGCTCTGGAGATTGGTTGTAAAACAAGGTAAATATATGTAACACTACTATATTGAACTAAACACAAAAAATGGTAGGATGGTAAATTTTATGGTATGTGTATTTTACCACAATTAAAAAGAGTAAAATGAATAGTCACTACTCTCTAAAATTATCATTATTATTAATCCTCACCAAAAAAATACGTTTCCCTTGCTTTTCTTAAAGAAAGAAGAGAGAGAGAGAGAGAGAGAAATATTCATCATACATGCCCAGGCCGAAGAAACCTAGGTATGTGTCCTAACTGGGAATCAAACCCACAACCTTTTGGTATACTCAAGCAACACTCCAACCAACTAAGCCACCCAGCCAGGACTCTAAAATACTTTTTTAAAAATATTTTTTTTATTGATTTCAGAGAGGAAGGGAGAGAGAGAGAGATAGAAACATAAATGATGAGAGAGAATCATCAATTGGCTGCCTCCTGCACACCCCCCTACTGGGGACCAAAGGCACAACCCGAGCATATGCCCTTGACTGAAATTGAAACTAGGACCCTTCAGTCTGTAGGTCAATGCTCCATCCACTGAGCCACACCAGCTAGGGCTAAAATGATTTTTCTAAAAATATGTTTTTATTGATTTTAGAGAGGAAGGAAGAGGGAGAGAGAGAAACATCCATGATGAGAGAGAATCATTGATGGGCTGCCTTCTGCAAGTCCCCCACTGGGGATCGAGCCCTCAACCCAAGCATGTGCCCTTACCAGAATCAAACCTGGGACCCAACACTCTATCCACTGAACCACATCAGCTAGGGCTAAAATGATTTTTTAAAGAAACAAAAGAACCTGGGTCCTTAGGGATTCTTGGATCCAAACCACCATACTAGTTCTGATGTTTTTCTTTGAAATATTTCTTAAGACATTCAAGAAAAATCTTAATTGTGTTGTCTATGTTACCATTAAAAAGTTATTTTACTCAGGGAGCATAAAGACAGTGCAAAAACAAGCCAGGGAATGGGAAATAGTATGGGTAGTATATAATTTAAAGAATTTGTGACCAAAACACAGACAATTACAAGTTAAAAGATAAAGACCATAAGCAAATACACTTAAATATGCACTTTCTAAAAGAGGAAACCCAAAATGCTAATAAACATAGGAAAGGTGCTCAATGTCATTAGTAATGACATAATTAGTCATCAAATTAAAACCAAGAAGAGAAAACTTTACATATAAATCTAACAATACTAATTGTTGGTGAGGATTTAGAACCAGAACTTTCCTATTCCTGGAGGGAATATACAGGGATGGGCAAAAGTAGATTTATAGTTGAGAGTTTATCCTTGTATTATTATCTATTTCTTAATTATTGGATTACATGTCTTTTTTATTATTTTGTATTCTTACTTATGATTTATCTTTTTTTCCTTTATTTTATTTTCCCCCCATCACCATTTGTATGCTCTTACCTCTCCACCCACCGTCCTTCCTCCCATTCAATTTCTAGGTAATGATGGCTGGTAATTTAATCAGTGACCAATGAAAAGTGGACACTTAAACCTACTTTTGTCCACCTTTGTAAACTGGTACCATTATTCACTTTGGAAAATGGTTTAGCATAAGCTACTTTAAGTAAAAAAACACAGCCACCCAAGACCCACAATTCCACTCCTAGGAAAACTAATCTGTTGACGCACATTCTGAATTAGGAGCATTGTTCCTAGTATCCCAAACTGGGAACACCCCAACATCCATGTACAGAAGATTCAGAAAGATAAAGTAAGGCATAGTTCTATAATGAAGTTCCATGTAGCAACGAAAAACAACAAATAGCTCCAAAGAAAATATGGATGAATTTTATAAACATAATGCTGAGCAAAAAGAGCAAGATACACAAAAATACACATTTCATTATACTACTTACATAAAGTTAAAAATGTTTGCAAATGACTAGAGAAGTGGCAAGAAAAACAAAAGTAGAAGCAACATTTCCTCTAAAGGGGAGGGATGGGTTGCTGGAAAGAGTCACACATAGCCCTAACCGGTTTGGCTCAGGGGATAGAGCGTCTGCCTGCGGACTGAAAGGTCCCAGGTTCGATTCCGGTCAAGGGCATGTAGCTAGGTTGTGGACACATTCTCAGTAGGAGGTGTGCAGGAGGAGGCTGATCGATGTCTCTCTCTCATTTCTGTTCCTAACTATCTCTTCCCCTTCCTCTCTGTAAAAAGTCAATAAAGCTGAGACCAGTTTGGCTCAGTGGATAGAGCGTCGGCCTTCGGACTGAAAGGTCCCAGGTTCGATTCTGGTCGGGGGCATGTACCTTGCTTGCGGGCACATCTCCACTGTGGGGCGTGCAGGAGGCGGCTGATCGATGTCTCTCTCTCATCGATGTTTCTGACTTTCTATCTCTCTCCCTTCCTCTCTGTGAAAAATCAATAAAATATATATAAAAAAAAAAGTCAATAAAATAGCCGAAACCAGTTTGGCTCAGTGGATAGAGCATCATTCTGAGGACTAAAAGGTCTCAGGTTCAATTCCAGTCAAGGGTATGTACCTTGGTTGCAGGCACATCCCCAGTAGGGGGCATGTAAGAGGCAGCTGATCGATGTCTCTTTCTCATCGATATTTCTAACTCTCTATCCCTCTCCCTTCCTCTATGTAAAAAATCAATAAAATATATATATTTAAAAATCAATAAAATATATTTAAAATTTAAAAAAAGAAAGATTCACACAGAGGCCTCTGGCAGAGGTGCATGAATCCGTGCACCAGGCCTCTAGTATATATAGAATAAGACAGTCCTCGGGTTATGTTGGACTCAACATACATCATTTTGTGGTTATGTCGCCATCTCCCAGAGGCCCTATGTACATATGTACAATGCTCTATTTTCTTTCTTTTTTTGGTTGGTTAATCCTCACCCAAGCATATTTTTTCATTGATTTTTAGGGAGAGTGGAAGGGAGGGGGGAAGAGAAACATAGATGTGAGAGAGACACATAGATTGGTTGCTCCCACAGGCAGGATCAAACCTGCAACCCTCAGGTGTGTGGATCAACATTCTAACCACTAAGTTACCTTGGTCACAGCCAATACTCTACTTTCTGACCTGGGTTTGTTTTTTTAATACATTTTAATTGATTTCAGAGAGGGAAGGAGAGGAAGAGAGAGATAGAAACATCAATGATGAGAGAGAATCATTGATCGGCTGCCTCCTGCACGTCCCCTACTGGGAATCGAACCCAAGACCCTTTAGTCCATAGGCTGACTCTCTAACCACTGAGCCAAGCTGGCTAGGGCTGACCTGGGTTGTTTTGACAAGTATATCAGCTTTATATTTATTTATTACTAGAGGCCTGGGGCATGAGTTTGTACATGGATAGGGTCTGGCCAGGGGGAGGGGCCGCAGGAGGTTAGCTAGCCAACCCAGCCCCCAGTCGGGCCTGTTGCCAGCCACAGTGCATGTCATAACAACCGGTTGTTCCAGTCATTCCAGTCACTTGGCTTTTATCTCTCTATATATAAAAGCCCAGGGACCCAACGGTGGAACAACAGGTTGGCCAGTCGCTATGACACAGAGCTGCCCCCTGGTAGTCAGTGCGCTCCCACAGCGGGAGTGCCACTCGGCTGACCAGGATGCATGGCTGCTCCAGGCTGGCCGAGATGAGCAGTGCTCCCACAGCAGGCCAATCCCTACAGGCCACACCCCTCTCCCAGTGCACAAATCTGTGCACCGGGCCTCTAGTATATATAGAATACAGACAGTCCTTAGGTTATATTGGACTTGACATACATCATTTCGTGACTTTGCCATCTCCCATTTATTTATAAAAGAAAAAAAAAGTTCTGTCATTTTGATGTGTGTACATATGTGCTTTATGTTTTTTATTATTTATTTACCACAAGTAAAGGTCAGGAATTGTTATCTTTCTTTTAAATTTTTTTTACTGTTTCACTTCATTATGGCTGTGTATATGCTCATGTGAGTGACATAGATGCTTATGTAGGTGGGTTCCGACTTACGGTGAAAATTGCATTACATCTCGCCATAGGAATGGATCTCTAATGTAACCCGAGGACCTACTATACTGTACATTTATATTTCACTTACTTTTATATCTGTTTTACATTTGAGATTTTTCAAAAACAATTAGGAGGAAAAAGTTGGAAACAATCTGAGTGTTTTATTACCCAGGAAATGTATACATGAATGTGAACACTAATGGACAGTTCTCAAAAACAAGGCTGAAAAAAAGGAGAATGGAGGTTTATAGAACAATGCTACATTTAGATGTAAACATTTAAAAACACCAACATAAAACAATGCTATGTATTTTTCAAAAATACACAGGTGTCCAAATAAACCCATGGAAGAGGAATTAAAAATTCAGCCGAAACCAGTTTGGCTCAGTGGATAGAGCGATGGCCTGCGGACTAGAAGGTCCCAGGTTCGATTCCAGTCTAGGGCATGTATCCTGGTTGCGGGCACATAGCCAGTGGGGGTGTGCAGGAGGCAGCTGATCGATGTTTCTCTCTCATCGATGTTTCTAACTCTCTATCCCTCTCTCTTCCTCTCTGTAAAAAATCAATAAAATATATTTAAAATATGTATATATATATATTTAAAATGTTTAAAAAAAGGTCATATATACCTATAAAACACATAAAAATACACTGCAGTGAATAGCTAACTGGATAAAACCAGTAAGCTAATAAATAAAGGGCCAGATAATAAATAATTTAGACTTTGCAGACCATTCATTAGGTCTTATGGCAACTATTCAACTCTACCATTATAACTCAAAAGCAGAAGGAAACCAATTGGCATAGCTGAATTCCAATAAAACTACACTGACACTCATAGTAGGCCTGGGAAGAGAAGAGAAATGGGTTAAGGAAAGGGAACAAAAAGGGAAAAAACAAAGGGAGGCTTTGTGTGGGCCAATGACAGAGGATGTCTTTACATATTTTCAACTCAATTCTGGGGAAATAAACTCCTTTATCATTAAGAGGTAATCAAAGAAAGAAAACAGTACCTTTTTTGTTGTTGTTGGGATTGTCTTCCACACTTACCTCCTTGTTGTCTGTCACAGGAACCCACTTAAATATCCTAAGGGATGTGTCACCCACAGTCACCCATTTTTTCTCCCTAAAAGAAAGATACTTCTTAGGACTAATAAAACAATAAAATAGATTTTCTGTTCATAACTTGGGCTTTCCTACTTCTCAGCAAATCATTCCTTCAATCTTATACTTTCTAAACTTCCTTCCCACCAGATTACCTTAATTTTCAGTGCAAAATCATCCCTTTCAGAAAAACTTATGTCAAATTCCTTTGGCTCCAACTCCTTACTTGTCATTTTCCTCATGTACGGAATGCCAAAGGCTTTTCCCCCCTCACATATAGAACACCAGCATATTTCCAGACTCGGTTGTCTATCTAGCATCTTTTTCTTTTCAAAAAATAATTCAATTTCACAGATACTTATTAGGCCCTCCAGGATATAAAGGATGTATACTAGTAAGATATGGTTCCTACCTGGGGAGTTCATAGGAATGAAAAAGATAAAGAAAAGACTGAAGGTGACAAGGATGAGAAGGCTGAAAGACAGAGTAAATTTAGGATATCCCATGGATGTGAGAACTCCTATGACTCCTGTGGAATTCAGGTTTGAAACACACACTCCACTTAAAAATAAGCACAGGCCAGGATGCTTCCAGCTAACAGAACAAAGCCTTACACTGGTTTCTGGAAGGGGTGAAGGCCAACCCATGGAAGAACTGCTTTAAGGTTTTATTTTCCAGGGGAAGTAACTTTTGAGATAAGCCTTAAACAAATGAGAAACTTAATCTTTTCTCAGGCACATACCTAGAGAAAGACAAGTGACATTCTTGAATATGGCAGAAAATTGTGGACAAGTGAGGGGTAAGGGTGGGAGGGGAGGGGTGTGTGTGCCTAAAATGACCTCTGAAAGTTTCAAGTCCACATCTGATAACATAAAAAAAGCAAAAACTGTTGTTACTTTTGCTACTGAGGATGTTATTCAGCAAATGACATCATAGGAAAGTAAAAAAGAGTCTGTGATACAACCGAAAGAATGAATTAAAGACTTAGAATATTGAAAGTTAATTCCTGGACAAGACACTCCATTTCCTCATTTATTTAACAAATATTTAATATACAAGACCTTGTACTAGACCCTATGCATACAAGGAACAATATGCATAGTCCCTACCCTCATAGAGCCTGCACTCCAGTTCGAAACAGACATCAAACAACTCATTTCATTGTCAGTCACTTAATCATTAGGTTAACCATGTCAAATTGCCACTTTTGTAGGAAATGTCTTATGCTTTAATCTAATATAATTGTAGAAACTTTTATGAAGGGATCTGATCTAGATTGGGAGTCTTGAAAGGTGTCCTTGAGAAACCAACTTTTGAGCTGAGCCAGGAGTTAACTAGGCAAGGCGGATGTAAGTGTGAGGAAGGATGCCGGGCAGCTGGAATAGTAGTGTGGCTCTAACTGAAAGATGGCCAACATCCTGGGAAACAGTGTAGTTTGAGCCAGGCAGGTGAGGCAGGCAGGACCAGGTTTGGTCTTACAAGCAAGAAGAGGTCACTAAAGCATTATCTTCTTAGCAGTGGAGTACTCTGATATTTGCACTTGAGAAAAATATTATCACACTGAGTGAAATGTGAGTAATGGACCAAGGAATCAGCAAAGCTGAAACAGGGAGATCACAGGGAGGCTGGGGGTGGAGGGAGAGGATGGCAGCTGGCTTAGGCTACTAGTGGGGACAGAGAATGCGGAAGAGAAAGAAAGGTGTGCCAATTCTTAGATTTCACACACACACACACAAAAAAAAAACCAGAATTACAATTGGAAGGGAAAATCATGATTGATTAACCAATGTTTATAATGGGTCCCAACTATACAAGAAGCCTTTGGCTATAGAGAAATAAGGAACTTGATCTTGTGGGAAAATGAGCAAACATGCAAAGTCGAAGGTAAGAAACCCCTAGAAGGGGTGAAGACTGAAAGACAGAGGAGGGCTTGGGGA
This sequence comes from Lasiurus borealis, assembly GCA_004026805.1. Classification (NCBI taxonomy): domain Eukaryota; kingdom Metazoa; phylum Chordata; class Mammalia; order Chiroptera; family Vespertilionidae; genus Lasiurus; species Lasiurus borealis. Next base: position 1,435 of record PVJN01034526.1, on the reverse strand, counting down.
AGGCTTCCTGGAGGGAGTTAACACCTGCTGGGGCTTTAAAGTTATTAATAATCTTCAACTAGAGAAAAGCACTCCAGAAGTTGGCATAACTCAGAGAAAGGTAAGTACCACATGATACTCCTATGTGGAATCTGATGGGGGAAAAAACTATGTTCCAGAGATACAGAAGTGTGAACAGACTGTTGAACCTCAAAGGGAAGGCGGGGGGTTGGGGGGGAGTGAGTGAGAAGAGATCAACCCATGAACTTACATGCATATATGCATAACCCCGTGGACACAGACGATGGGGTGCTGAGGGCCTAAGGCAGAAGTGGGGCGGGGGAAGGATTGGGAGCGAACTGGAAGAGGTTAATGGGGGGGGGCGGGGGAGGACCTACTTAATATTTTCAAAAATATTTTTTTAAAGTTGGCATCAATAGTCGGCTGTGAAATTTTAATGTAATGACACATCGGCGTTCCTGATACAAAATAGGCAGTGAACCAGCGTCTGCAAAGAATATTACGAGAGCCGTTCCTAAACAAGGAGCAGGTCTCAGCTCCCACAGCCCCCAGGGCACTAAGAGGAAGTGCCTGCACAGTTCACAAAGTGCGTCTGGGGTTAGGGGAGAGAGTTTTATATATATATATATATATATTTTATTGATTTTTTTACAGAGAGGAAGGGAGAGAGATAGAAAGTCAGAAACATCAATGAGAGAGAGACATCGATCAGCCGCCTCCTGCACGCCCCGCACTGGAGATATGCCCGCAAGCAAGGTACATGCCCCCGACCGGAATCGAACCCGGGACCTTTCAGTCCGCAAGCCGACGCTCTATCCACTGAGCCAAACCGGTCTCAGCAGGGGGAGAGAGTTTTGATTTCCACACCAAGTTTGTCCCTGTGCTCAGTCTAGCGGAGGGGATGCTCTGGTTGTTGGTTAACACGTGGGACAGGTCAAAAGGCAAAAGACTACAGAGGCGGCGGGCGCGCGCGGAGCCAAAAGCGCACCGGGGTTAGCGCGAGGAGCAGCATCTTCCAGACCCAAGCGGCCGGAAGCCCGCATCCCCTCTGACGCCGCACCGCCTACTGACAGGTGGGCGTGGCCACGGGCCGGTCGAGCCGTTAATTGGTCGGGGCTGGCGCGCCCTCTGAACTCACGCCGACGCCGGCTGCACTCTCCTCCCGCCTTCTTTGACTCCCCCCTTCCCCCCACTTCAGCGCCAGTCGGTGGGCTCACACCCCGCCTGCCTGCCTGGTGTTCCTCTGGGCCTGGACCGGCGAACCCCGCCAGCACCCTCGGCCCCAGCTTCGGCCCCTCACCATTTCCGCACTTTCTCGATGGCAGCCATCACCTTCTTGATATCGTCCTTGGCCCGGCTGCGGGTCTCGGCCCTGACTGACCTGCCCGACATGGCGGCGGCGGGAGCGGCGGGAGCGGCGAGAGCCGGGGCACTG
>PVJN01034525.1:0-22711 GCA_004026805.1 Lasiurus borealis | reverse complement strand
GAATATGGCATTATTAGCTTGCTACTTTTCCTAAGAAATTTATCTAGCTATTTTCTATTTCCCTAAACATTAACCTAAAAAAAGAAACATGTAACTGTTCCCTCTTAATCAGATGTTTGCACAGTAAAACACCAATGTTATTAATTCAGAGTAGTGTTCTGCTAGAGACTGTAAACACAATGAAAGAGATGAGAAATAACAGAGGCCCATAAACATTGGCAGCTCTAAGGCTACCTAATAACCTGCAAATCAAGAATGAGGGCTCTGGAATCAGATAGCCTGCATTCAAAGCCCAGCTCTCTCATTTACCAAAAACTTGAATTTGGGCAAGTCACTTCTCTATAAACCTTTTTTATTTCTTCATATGCAAAGCAAATTTGTTCTGAAACTACATAAGACAATGAAACTACAGTTTAGCACAGCACTTAGCACACAGTATATAGTACAAATACATATTTATTACAGGAGGCACAGCTACAGGAATAGCCATAAGTCAATGACCTAGACGTGAACTTTATTCTTTTTTTGCATTCTTTATAAGCCACGCCCACTTGTTATGTAACTCAGAAAATATAGAGTTTTGCCATCCTAAGTTTTTTTTTTAATATCGAAGTATGCTCAACCCACAGTAATATGACAAGTATTTTAATATGATAAAAAGCTAAGTTTTCTTTATAGATGGGTAATGAAAATGCAGGATAATAACTATTTTCAAGCATTTGTTCTTTCTGTGTCATCAACATTAATTCCTCAGAAGTAGTTGAGTTGTATCTTCTATTTTTTAACTACTATTACCACTTCATGTTGTACATAAGAAAGATATTGCAAGACTAGGAGCACGGTGCACAAAATTTGTGCATGGGAGGTGGGGTGGGTCCCTCAGCCCAACCTGCACCCTCTCTAATCTTGAAGCCCTCAGGGGATGTCCTACTGATGGCTTAGGCTTGCTCCCTGTGGTTCTCTGCTCTCTGTGGGACCTGCCTACTTGACTTCACCACAGGCTCTGGTGTCTGCTCTCTGTGGGGTTCTGTTTGCCTTTAGATGCCAGGGCTAGGAGCAAGCAGAGCCCTGTTATCTGCTCTCTGGCTGTGGGGGACATTTCTGCCCTGCCCCCGGTCCTTGCCCACCCACCAACTCAGAGCACCTGGGTCCTGGTGATGTTCCTGCCCTGCCCCTGGCTGCTCTGTGCCTGTACTCGTAGGCCCAGAGTGGCCAGGGTATCATTGCAGGACCCCAGCCATTTGAGGCCTATATGAAGGCCTATAGGCTCAGAGCAGCCTGGCTCCCAAGGATGCCTATCCCAGGGACACAGGCAGTTTGGTGCTGGTACATGTGCAAGCAGCTGCCCCACCACCTGCAGCTCAGCATCTACATATGCAAATTAGCCCACCATCTTTGTTGGGTTAATTTGAATACTCACTCCTGATTGGCTTGTGGCTGTCACGGAGATATGGACAATTCTCATATTACTCTTTTAGCAGTGTAGATATTGCTTCTCTACTGTCATTTTTCTTTCCTGTCCTTCCTCAATCTTCCACATTCCAGTGATCTCTCCCATACTTTGTATTAAAATGAGCAAATCTTAAAAGTGGTTAAGCCGAGACTGGTTTGGCTCAGTGGATAGAGTGTCGGCCTGTGGACTGAAAGGTCCCGGGTTCGATTCCGGTCGGGGGCATGTACGTTGGTTGCGGGCACATCTCCAGTGGGGGCGTGCAGGAGGCGGCTGATCGATGTCTCTCTCTCATCGATGTTTCTGACTTTCTATCCCTCTTCCTTCCTCTGTGTAAAAAAAATCAATAAAATATGTTTAAAAAAAAATAAGTGGTTAAGATTCTTGAATTCAAATAGCAATGTGTTATTCTTCTATGGGCAGAGGATCAAAAGGTCACAATAAGTCACAAAATAATTTCTTTGGATGAGAATAATAACTCTGAATTTTCAAAGTAATTTTTAATTAGTAGGTAATTATTTAGTTTACCATTTTTGCTGGTGGGTTGTGGAAAATGAATTATATAAGAGTCAATGTAAGAATGAACCATGATGAGTTTTTCGTCCATGAATCACAAGTTTTCCAAGTGATATGAAACAAATAACTTCTCTTTTTTATTCTATTGTTTCCAAAATGGGTATGCTAAGCATCAGTATATTTCAGCTAAAGAATTACACTTTTCTGAAGACTGTTTCAACCCCATTTATAGGGGGAAAATGTGTGCAAAACAATGAGAATTTAGTATAACAAATCTGTTATTTCAAATTCAACCAAAAGAAAATCTTATCATTTACAAACAAGGAACTGAAAAAGGAGATCAAGCCAGAATTTGTCCATGAATAACAAAGAGGAAAGAACTTGAATGAGTACCAAAGACCAATGTAATACTTACTTTGAAGAGCAAATATTTTTATTATGATTTCATGCATTGAAAAGTAGCTTATTAAATCTTTGAATTTAGTTTTACTTTTTGCTACTGTTTCTTTTTGAAGTATGTGTATGATAGCAAAATCTGTAAGAAGAATGCCTTCTATATTATTTGGGCAAACAAATAATAAAATAGTAAAATATAAACATTATTTTAATCTTTTTAAATATTTGATTTTTTTCAAAGTAAATAATATTTTTAAAAAATTAAATAAGAACTGAAAGAGCCGAGACCGGTTTGGCTCAGTGGATAGAGCGTCGGCCTGTGGACTGAAGGGTCCCAGGTTCAATTCTGGTAGGGGGCATGTACCTTACTTGCGGGCATATCTCCAGTAGGGGGTGTGCAGGAGGCGGCTGATCTATGTCTCTCTCTCATCGATGTTTCTGACTTTCTATCCCTCTCCCTTCCTCTTTGTAAAAAATCAATAAAATATATTTTTAAAAAAATAACTGAAAGAGCTCTTTATAGTAACATAGAAGACATAAAAAAGGAGAATTACTAGTATTTGTAAAGATGAATGCATTAATGATGGTAATATCACAGAAGAAAAGGCAAATCACTGTTAGTGGGATTTTAATTCAGTGCAACAACTATGGAAAACATAATGGAGGTTCCTCAGAAAACTCCAAATAAACTCTCAAGTGACCCAGCTATTCTACTTCTGGGTATTTATCTGGAGAAACTCCAACTATATCCCTATGTTATTTGCAGCATTATTTACAATAGCTAAAACATTAAAGCAACCTACATGTCTAAATGTCCATCAATAGGAAAATGGGTAAAGAAGAGGTGTTATATGCATTGTAATATTACTCAGCCATTTAAAGAAAGAATGAAATCTTTCCACTTGCAAAAACATAGATGACCCTAGAAGGTATCATGTTAAGTGAAATAAATCAGACAGAAAAACACGACTAATGTATGATTTAACATATGTGAAATCTAAAATCATAAGCAAACAAAACAGAAACAAATTCATAGATACAGAGAACAAAATGATAGTTGCTAGATGGAAGGGGTAGGGTGGATGGTGAAAAGGTGAAAGGATTAAGACATATAAATTTACATTCATAAAAAGTCATGGTGTGTAAAGTACAACATAAGGAAGATAGTCAATAATATTTTCATAACTTTGTATATTGGAGACGACTTATTGGGGTGATCATTTTGCAAATCATGTAAATGTCTATTTACTATGTTGGACACTGAAAAATAATATGATATTGTATGTTCACTGTAATTGAAAAATAAAAATAAACATATTGGGGTATGCCTGGGAGAGGGGAGCAGTGGGAAGATATGTATATATGTAACACAATTAATAAATAAATAAATAAATAAATAAATAAATAAATAAAAAGTTTATGACCCTCAAAAAAAATAAAACAAAATAAAATTCGGTAAAAATAAGAGACAAATTAGTTGAAAGCAAACCAACAAAAAATGTTTCAAAGTAGGAATTTGTCTTTCAATAATAATTTTATGTTTAACAGTGCCAAATACTCATTGGTTTTCAACAGAAATCATAGTTTCAAGATCAGTAAAAATGCTAAAACTAAGTAACACATTAATGAAAATGCCTACCACCTATGTAACTAAATAATCCTTCCCAAAATTACAAAATAATAATAAATCATAATAATAATTATTATAAGGTAGGATAAAATAAGGTGGAGAAAGTTTAAATGTTCCAAGAGCTGGATATGCTCTAAAAAAATGATTCCAATTTATTAAATTATTCCAATTTATCTGCAGGGTAAGGGAGCATCTCCAAAATGTGACTGACTCACAGATTTCTGTCTTACACTGTCACAAATAATATATCAGTATCTTCCATTCATTCTGTTTTTCATAGGTGTTGAGTAAACAATTTGGAAAACAGTCTATTGTCTCTACAGTGAGTGGTAAAAATCTAGTTTTCTGTATAATTTGTAATCACATTACTTGATTCTTATGTCTAAATATGCACAACATCTGCAACTATTCTCAGATTTGAGAATTTTTCTTCTGCATCACGAAGAAACATTGAGACAAAAATGGAGAAGTGTTTGGGCATTGCACCAGCCTTTAATCAGGCAATAACAGAAACACATTTTCTAAATCATTAGCACTGCCTCCAGACATTATTATGATGTCATAGTCTAAATGCCATGTGAAAAAAAAAATCTCATCATTCCAAGTGCTATGGGAAAGCCTTTTGTCCATCTCATAATTTAGCTCTTTCAATAAAAATGACAGTTTCTAATAATTCTTGAGCCACCTAATGTTAGTCCTTTATGCCTTATTTTTGCTTACAAAAGAAAAGAAAATGTCTGGGCCTGGCATCAATCAAAATACAAGTAAAACTTAGTCTGAAAAGTTAGTTGAAGACTTGAAGTAAATAAAATGAAACTAATAGCCTTATTGTTAAATTGAACATATGTACTGAATAAATAGGCACTTGTGAACACAGTTCAAACTGTCTTTGGCTTTAGAACTTATCAATGAATTTCTGTTTTGTTTGAAGATTAATATTTTAAGCATAGATTTGGCTTACTAATTTTCTGTGTATATTTTTCATCTTATCACTTTATGATGTTTAGAGTCAAAACAAATAATTTTATCAGAAATATGCAGCAAATTACCAAAATAAACTTAAGGCTAATAGAGACTAATTTTGTCCTATTAACACTAAAGGTATTAAAAGACTCTCAAACAAAAAGTTGCCATGCCCAAAATGATTTGTGCAACAGCAATGATAGACCACTACATATCTAATAAAAATACTAAAACTGGAAAACAACCAAAATCTCCTCAGTTGAATAGATAAACTAGTTAATAAGACAGTGAATTTTTATTAGGTCCTAAAAACAAATGAACTATTATACCATGAAGAGGCATTGAAGTGTAACAAGTCAATCTAAAAAGGCTTCCAACTATATGATTCCAACTATACAAAATTCTGGAAAAGAAAAAAACTATAGAGAGAAAAAAACTGAATTGGTAATGTATGATGAATAGGCAAAATATAGAGGAATTTTAAGGCAGTGAAAATACTCTGTATGATATATATATATATATATATATATATATATATATATGATATATAATGATGAATATATGTCATTATATTTTTGTCCAAAACCCATAGAATGCACAATAACAAGAGTACTATGAACTATGGGTGATTTTGTGTAAATGTAAAGTTTTCCTTGATTTAAAAAAAAAATCATTCACAGTAACCCATGTTTACATTGAGGGAAGCTATGCAAGTGTGGGAACAGAGTATACAAAAAAATCTTTGTATCTTTCTAGCAATTTTATTGCAAACCTAAAGTGTTCTAAAAAATAAAGTATTTTTAAAATTATAATTGCATTTAAGAAAAATACTTCTTTAAACAATCCTATCTAATAAAACCTTAATATGCAAATCCAATGGACTGGAGAACAACCAGTGGCTGGGGGCGGGGCCAGCCTGCAAACAGGTGCCAGCACATAGAGGAAGACAAATGGCAGTGGTAGCAGTGGGGTAATCAGCGGTGAGTGCTGCACCACCACCACCCCATAGCCTCACTGGTCATCTCCCACAGAGGTTTATTCAGCTCAGATGTACTGGCCCTTCTACTTTTATATTCTGGGTCAACCACAGTATTTTTAAGATTGGGGCAGTAGGAAGCAAGTGCTCTTCACACTGGATGCAGAGGTTTAAGTGTAGCCTCATTTGCATCCTCAGGTCACCAGTAGACACCACTGAGACCAGGGGATGAGACACCGGGGTAGGCTGGCCAAGGAGCGGGCTCTTCATCCCAGTGCCATTGCTGGGGCTCTGCACCCACCCTGCCTCCTTCCACTTTGGGGCCGCATCTCTGACCACATAGCCAGTAGCAGCCAGCACGTGGGCCACCAACTGCAGTGGTGAGCCACAAAGACTGGAAGTGCATCCCCATGGCCTTCCGCTAGGACTCCTCCTGAGCCCCTGAACACCCTGCCCCGTGATCACTGGCAGCCAATTGGACCCACCAACCTCCCGCAACCCCTCTCCTTGACCAGCCCTGCCCCCAATCAGGCTGCCGGGGACTCTGACATCCTGTGGAGGGAACCTGATTTCTCCAGGCTGGCATCAGCAACAGAATATATCTGAAGACCAACTATTGGCACAACGTGCCTCTGAAGCTAAAAGTAGCCAGCGTCATCGACGGAATACGTCTGAAGAACAGCCATTGATAAGTACTACTAATACTGGTAAGAACTGTCTTCAGAGTGAAATTGAAGAAAATGAGGATGCAATTCACAAATACATTTGTGGTGGAATGACTGTTAAATGTCAATTTTGCCTATCACTGAGTTTCTCCGATGATAAACCATCTGATGGAAAATTTACTCAACGTTGTGGCAAAGGTAAAATTTGTACAAATGATATACATTTTCCAGAATACCTGGCATATTTTTAAAAAAATTAATGATAAATGAAGATTCTGAAAGTAAAAATTTCATGGAAAATGTTCACTCCATAAATAGTTATTTTCCTTTTGCTTTAATGGGTGCAAGTATTACATCACCATCAGGATATGGGCCAGATATGCACAAGTTTATCACCGTACTGAAACTTTACAACCTTCAGATGGTGTTTCTTGGAAGTTTGCTCAACTCTATATTTTAGATATGGCTGAAGAGATGAGTAAAAGGTTAGTAATGCCAGAAAACCAAGGTTGCTCAGAAAGGCTCATGATCAACATCAACAACCTCATGCATGAAAAAAACAAATTAACAACATCATACAAATTGCTACAAGAGGTCAAAAAGGAAACACAATGTGATGCAGCAGCAAAAGGTATTGCTCCCACAGAAGTAACAATAGTGATTAAATGTGATCATAATAGTGATCCAGATTGACATAAGTCTCCCAGTGTAATCAATGATGGAAAACCTCCTTTTAAAAGGGACTTGTTCATTAATGGTAAACCAGATCCCAATAAATCTGAATGTCACTAAAATGAAACAAATTAGTATCCTGTTTCCTACATGAGATGCATGACATATCCTATTCTTTTTCCACATGATAAAAATGCCTGGGGAATGGATTTTGCATTAAGACTCAGAGATGACAGTGTAATCGAAAATAATACTAGATGAAATGTAAGGGCACAAGTCAGACAAATGCAGTATTATGGATTTCATTTCTCTGTCCGGGACACATTTGATCCTATTTTAAATGCAGAAAATTAACCCAGCAATATATTGTTGATTCATATTTTTAAAAAATGGAAGCCAATTTTATTAATTTCATTAAAGCAAAGTTGAGATTTGAGAAATATAATGGTTTGATAGATTATCTCACATCTAGATCTGAAAATGACAATACTCCCATTGTTTTTTGAGGTAGTCCCAGAAATATGCAATAGCAATATTAAAATGCTATGGCAATTGTAACTAAGTACTGCAAGCCTGATTTATCCATAACCATGACATGCAACCGAAAGTGGGCAGATATTATAAACAATTTAAAACACTGGCAAAAAGTTGAAAACAGACTTGACTTGGTAGCTAGGCTTTTTGATATTAAGCTGAATGCTCTTTTAAATTATATATGTAAACTAGAGGCCTGGTGCATGGATTCATGCAATGCTGGGATTCCTCAGTCTGGCCTGCATCCTCTCGCAATCCAGAACCCCTCAGGGGATGTCAGTCTGCCAATTTTGTTCCTATGCCCATCCCCAAGAGATGTAGTAATGCATGAAGTGGCAGGAGGCCGGGGAGGAGCCTGAGCCAGTGCTGGGCCCTGTGCTACTCCCGTTCAACCCAGCCCTGCTGTGCCTGCCATCACTGATGAGTACCACTGTCACAGAGACAGGAATGGCTCATGCTGCCACAGCTGTGTTTGCCAGCCATGAGCCCAGTATCTGGCACCCATTGCTCAAAGGAGCAACATTCTCACTGTGAAAGTGCACTGACCACCAGAGGGTAGGTCCTGAATTGAGAGCATGCCCTCCGGAGATCAGTGCACATCATAGCAATGGTTGACCAGTCATTCAGTCATTTAGGCTTTTATATATATAGATTCCATTTATTTGACCAAGTAATAGCTAAAATTCATGTCATTTAATTTCAGAAACAGGGACTGCCTAACACTCACATATTATTGATATTAAATAGTGAATCAAATTATGAATAGAAGATGTCATTGACTGTATAGTTAAGGCAGAAAGTCCAGATGTAAACCAATATCCTCAACTTTTACAAATTGTAAAATCCAATATGGTACATGGACCATGTGGAATATAAAATCCAAATAGTCCATGTATGGAAAATGGAAGATGTTCAAAGAGCTATCTGAAAGAATTTCAAAATGCAACCACTAGAAATATTGATGGATATCCCAAATACAAATGAAGATCTGATAACACCATGTCTATTGGAAATAAAGGTGTCCATAACACTAGGATTGTCCCTATTAAACTGTCTCTGTGCCTTATATATAACTGTCATATAAACATTGAAGTCTGCACATTTTTTAAATTAAATCTTTATTATTCAGATTATTAAATTTGTTTCTCTTTTTTCCCCTCCATAGCACTCCTCCATAGCATCCCTTCCATTGATCTCATCCATAGGTGTATGATTTTTGTCCAGTCTCTCCCTGTACACTCCTCACCCCTTTCCCCCTGAGAACTATCAGTCCACTCCCTTTCTGTGCTTCTGATTCTAGTATATTCACCAGTTTATTCTGTTGATCAAATTTTTAATTCACTTAATTTTTAGATACACTTGTTGATAGATATGTATTTGTTGTTCATAATTGTTTGGCTTTTACCTTTTTCTTCTTCCTCTTCTAAAAGAGTACCTTTCAGCATTTCATATAGTACTGGTTTGGAGTTGATGAACTCCTTTAGCTTTTTCTTCTCTGTGAAGCTCTTTATCTGCCCTTCAATTCTGAATGATAGCTTTGCTGGATAGATTATTCTTGGTTGTAGGTTCTTGCTATTCATTACGTTGAATATTTTTGCCACTCCCATCTGGCCTGCATCGTTTCTGTTGAGAAATCAGCTGACAGTCATATGGGTGCTCCCTTGTAGGTAATGAACTGTTTTTCTCTTGCGGCTTTTAATATTCTCTCTGTCTTTTGCTCTTGTTATGAAGATTAAAAATGTCAAATATTTATTTAAATACACTTATAAGGAGAACAATTGTGCAAATATTTAAATTTCTGAAAAAAATATTATCAATTATGATGAAGTATAGGACTTCATTGACTCCAGGTATGTGAGTGTTCCAGAGGCTGTTTAGATAATTTTTGTAATGTAAATACATGACAAATCTCACACAATCACAAAATTAGCTGTTCATTTACCAAATGAACAGAATTTGTATTTTCATACTGATGATTTTGCTGAAGTTATAGATAGGACTAAAAGGCATAATTCAAATGTGATGGCTTGGTTCTTATTGAATAGAGAGGATTCTGACATGTGTAATTATTATTGTTGGGAGATTCCACAATTTATCTTTCTATATAAAAAAAGCCTAGATGGTGTCACACCCTCATGTCACATTATCACAAGATGGCAGCTCTCATGTTATCATAAGATGGCCTCCATATGATCACCACTATTAGATGGCCATCACAAGATGACCACCACAAGATGACTAGTAGAGGCTGCAGTTGGGGGCAATCAGGCCAGCAGGGGAGAGGTTAAGGGGCAATCAGGCAGGCAGGCAGGAGAGCCATTAGAATCCAGCAGTCGCAGATTGTGAGAGGGATGTCCCAGATTGGAAAGGTGAAGGCCAGGTTGAGGAACTTCCCTTCCCCCCATGTTCATGAATTTCATGCAATAGGCCTCTAGTACATAATAAAGAGGTAAAATGCAAATTAACCTATATATCCTCACACATGATGGCCACCCCATGTGGTCATAAGATGGCCACCACAAGGTGGTCAGCAGGGGAGGTCAGTTGGGGGCAATTGGGCTTGCAAGTTAGGCAACTATCAGGCTGGCTGGCAGGAGAGTGGTTAGGGGCAATCAGGCAGGTAGGCAGGTGAGTGGTTGGGAGCTAGCAGTCCTGGATTGTGAGATGGATGTCTGACAGCCAGTTTAGACCTGATTCCTCTAAACCAGCAGTCAGACATCTTCCAAGTGATCCGAGATTGGGGAAGGTCTTGGATGGGCTGAGGCATACCTTACCTCCCCCCCAGTACACAAATTTTGTGCACTAGGCCTCTAGTGTGTTTAATAATCTTTATGGAGAAAATGCCAAAAGAGAGGGAATAAAGTATTAAGTTGATTGTTCACTGTGAGCTTTAGAGATCAAGAATGATATTTCCTTAGACTTTTGCTTTTGTGTATAAAAAGTGCGATAAGTTTTGCAGGTCTGTGAACTATAAGAAGTGTAATTTATGATACATTTCATGAAGCTTCTAAACATCCAGGATTATTAATTGATGACACTATCTGAAAAGACACAATTGACAATGCAATCGTTCTTAATATGCCTAAGCAACTACAGTGAATTTTGGCATATATATCCATGTTTGGATGTCCTTTGGATGCAGAAAAAGTATGGGATGAGAATAAATTTCATTTTATTGAAGATTTCTGTTGGATATTACACCAAAGAGAAGGTGCCTGTGTAAACTGTGAAATTCACACCCTTCATTAAAGTCAAGAAGTACTCACATTGCATGGAATGAAATATTCACATTTCAAATTTCAGGACTATCCTTTATTGATGAAAACATCTACACATGATGAATTCTACAAGTGACAACAGGCAGAGGTTTTAAAAAATGATCTGAATGATGAACACTTGACAGTCTTTCAGACTGTAACTTCTGCCATCAAAGATCAAACTGTACATCACAAATGGTTTTTCTTGAAAGGCCCAGGTGGTAATGGAAAAACAACCTATATAATAAAAGAGTAATATGCAAATTGACTATCACTCCAACACACAAGATTGCTTCCCTCATGTGGTCAAAGATGGCTGCCTCCATGTGGACACAAGGTTGCTGCCACAAGATTGCCAGCAGAGGAGGACAGTTGGGAGGGACCAGGCTTGCAAGGGAGGACATTTGGAGGTGATCAAATCTCCAGAGGAGGACAGTTAGGGGTGATCAGGCCAGTAGAGAAGGGAAGTTGGGGGTAACCAGGACTGCAGGAAAGGGCAGTTGGGGGGACTAGACCTACAGGGGAGGGCAGTTAGGGGTGACCAGTCCTTCAGGGGAAAGCAGTAAGGGCCAAACAAGCTGACAGGGGAGCAGTTAGGCATCAATCAGGCTGGCAGGGGAGTGATTAGGGGATAATCAGGCTGGCAGGCAGAAGCCATTAGGGGCAATCAGGAAAGCAGGCAGGCAAGCAGTTGGGAGCCAGCAGTCCTGGATTGTGAGAGTGATCCTAGATTGGAGAGGGTACAGCCTGGGCTAAGGGACACACCCCCTGTGTACAAATTTCATGCACCAGGCCTCTAGTATCTTTATAAAGTTTTAATACATTATATTAGAGGTCATGGTGATACTGTTTTATCTATAGTGTCTACAGGAATTGCTGCAAATTTACTTCTTGGTTGAAGAACCTTTCATTCCCAATATAAATGACCAAGTCCATTAAAAGAAACTTCAATTTTTAGACTCAACATAAAGAATGAAGTTGCTAAAACCATTAAAAAGGTCCAACTTCTCATTATTGATGAATAAAGCAAGGCATCCAGTCATGCTATAAATGCCATAGGTAGATTACTAAAAGAAAGTATGAATTTGAATGTTGCATTTGATGGGAAAGTTCTCCTTCTTGGAAGGGATTTTTGACAATGTCTCAGTGTTACGCCCCATGCTATGAGATCAGCCATAGTACGAATGAGTTTAAAGTACTGAGATGTATGGGTATGTTTAAGAATTGTCTCTTAAAACAAATATGAGATCAGAGAATTCTGCTTATAGTAAATGGTTAGTAAAACTTAGAGATGGCAAACTTGATAGCAGTTTTCATTTAGGAATGGATATTATTGAAATACCCCATGAAATAATTTGTAACAGATCTATTATTGAAGCTACCTCTGGAAATAGTATATCTATAGATAATATTAAAGATATGTCTAAACATGATTCTTTGTTCAAAAAATGGGCATGTTCAAAATTAAATGAAGAAATTTTGGATATACTCAATGGAGATTTTCACACATATTTGAGAGATGATTCCTTTGATTCAACAATTGATGCTGAAAAGGAAAATTTTCCCATTGAATTTCTTAATAGTATTATTCCTTCAGGAATGCTCTATCATAAATTAAAATTGAAAATTGGTACAATATTCATGCTACTGAAAAATCTTAATATTATATGGGGTCTTTGGCATGATACTAGATTTTTTTTCTCAAAAGTTTGTGACCAAACAATAAAAGTTGAAATATTAATAGGATCTGCAGAGGGAGAGGCTTTTCTGATTCCAATAATTGATTTGTCCCCATCTGACACTGACCTCCCATTTAAATTAATTCAATGACAGTTTCCCATGATGCCAGTATTTGCAATGACTATTAATAAATCACAAAAACAAACTTTACACAGAGTAGTAATATTCCTATCTGAACTCAGTTTCACGCATGCTCAGTTGTATGTTGCTTTCTCTCAAGTTCAAAGAACATGTGACATTAAAGTTAAAGTTGTAAATACTTCATCACAAGGGAAATTTCTCAAGCACTCTGAAAATGTTTTTATTCTTAATGAGGTATACAGGGAGATATTAGAATAAGTTTAAATAATTTATAAATCATTGTTTGAATCAATGTTGTTTTTATATCATGTTTTGTTGTTTTTATATCATGTCTTTGTTGTTGTTATATCATTTTGTTATTATTTATTTATTAATTAATTTATATATTATTTTCATATACATTTTACTAATTTTATTTTATTTCTAACACTTCTATTATAGAGAAAGGTCAAATAGCAATATTAAAATATTTATTCTATTTAATTCACTTTCAAAGTGCACAAGTTGGTGCACTAGGCCACTAGTATTCGATATAATAAAAGCTCAGTGACCAAAATGGTGAAACACCCAGAATGATCAGAGACCAGAATGACCATGGCCCCACCCCCAAGTGAGCAGTTAGGGACAATCAGGCAAGCAGGAAGGTGAGTGGTTAGGGCTATTCAGGTAGGCAGGTAAATGGTTAGGTGCAATCAGATAGGCAGGCAGAGTGGTGGTTAGGGTCAATCAGGCAGGCAGCCAGCAGTTAATAGAAAATTGTCCCGGATTGTGAAAGGGATATCTGATTGCCTAATTAGGCCTGATCTGCAAGAATCCTGGTAGGCTCAGACCTAAACTGACAGTCAAACATCTCCCAAAAGTTCCCAAATTGCACGAAAGTGCAGGCTGGGCTAAGGAACCCCCTACCCCGTGCCCTGCCTCCCTGTGCATAAATTTCATGCACCAGGACTCTAGTATACTAAACTATATAGGAATAATTCATGGTATCCTTAGGCTTTGCAATATAGATTTTAAATTATTATATGTCCATTTCTGAGTAACATTATTCCATTTCACATATAGTACTATCACCTTATAATTGAATTTTTCCAATTCTTTACCATTACATGTGACATTGCTAATATTCACTTCATTTATCTACCTGTTATTATCACACAATGAAATGGTACTATTTTTTACAATGATACTATTTTAAAGTTATAATTGAATCAATTATAAATGCAAATAAAGGGTTTTAAATTTACTCATTTTGAAGTTTATTCTTCTAATGTATATCCGAGTTTCTGACCAATATTATTTTCCCTCTTGCTAAAGAACTTCTCTTAATATTTCTTGAATGACAGGTCTTCTGGTGATGAATTTTTATTCATTAGAGAAAGTCTATTTCTCTTTCATTTTTGAAAATATTTTTTTTATTTCTACTTCACTTTTGTTTTTAATCCTCAAAAGAGGATATCTTTATTGATTTGAGGGAGAGGAAGGGGAGATAAAAAAAGAGAGTGAGAAAATGAAAGAGAGAGAGAGAGAGAGAGATCAATGTTGCCTCTTGTAAGTGTCTCTACCAGGGACTGAACCTGAAACCTAGGTATATTCTCTGACCAGGAATTTAATTCCACAATCTTTCAGAGGAGGCTCTAACCAACAGACTCATGCCAGTTAGGACTCTCTTTCACTTTTGAAAGAGAAATGTGTGGGAATTAGATTCTAAGTTGTGGTACTATTATTATTACAGTATTATTATTTCACTCTACTTTCATATTGCTTACATGGTTTCTAAAATGAAGTTAACTATGATTCTTACACTTGTTCCTCAAAAATAAATGAAGAGTTTATTTTCTTCAAGATTTTCTTTGTCTTTAACTTTTGCAGTTTTAATATATGGCTAGGTGGAGACATTTTAGTTTATATCCTGCTTGGTTTGTATACTCTTCATCTGTGGTTGGTATCTTATTAATTTTGGAAAGTTCTCAGCCATTCTCATGTCAAATATTTCTCTTACTCTATTATTCTTTTCCTTCTCATATATATTTTTTTCTTCCAAATTATCCCATAGTTCTTGCATGTCTTGTTCAGTTTGTTCATATTTCCTTTTTGCTTTGCATGCTAATTTGGAATGTTTCTATTGATCTAACCTCAAGCTAACTGGTATTTCCTTGACCATCATAGTCTACTGATAAGTCCATTAAAGCATTTTTCTATTATTTTTTTTACATTGGCTTTGAATTTCTAGAATGTTCTTTGATTCTTACAGTTTGTCTCTCTGCTTACATAACCATCTGTTCCAGAATGTTCTCTTATTTTGTCATTATAGTCTTTAACATTAACTATAATTATTTTAAATTCCTTTTCTGATAATTCTAACATTTATGCCATATGTAAGACTTCTGATATTTTCTTTGTCACTTCAGACTATTGTGTGTTTTTTTCTTATTTTTTATCGTGCCATATAAAAATATATTATTTAAGTTGAAAGTTAAACTAAATATATGGAGTAATAGAAGCACATACAGAAAGAACACAAGAAAGCAGCCATCTGCAAGCCAAGGTAAGAAACCTCAGGGGAAATTACTCCTGTCTATACCTTAATCTGGAACTTACAGTCTGAAGACCTGTAAACAAAAAAATGAATTTCTTTCTTTCTTTTTTTAAGCAATACATTCAGTGGTATTTTGTTATGGCAGCTCTAGAAAACTAATACAGTAGTTGTGGGAAAGAGGAAGTGATTGATAATCTTGTGAATAAATCCCAATCTTTCAATGGAGCTATGTCCCTGGTTTCTGACCTTCACAAATGTATTTTAGCTCTTTTCCCCCAACTTGCAGATGGTAATGGAGGCTAAAAAGGCTTAAAGTGACTCAAATATCTTTCCCTGAGTAAGGCTCTGGTAAAGTCCTTTACCCAGAAAAACAGAATTTTTTATGGATAATTCTCTGGTGCTATTTTAACATTAGTTAATTGTGCCATTTCTCTACCAGATGCACAAAGAGATTTTTCTTGGTTCTTTGGTAAACTTGGCATGATTCCCGGGAGAAAAACTCAATGTAAGTGTAGATCTTCCTTAATGTAACAATCCCCATGAGTTTCTAACTCTGATGCTACTCCATACTTGGCCTCCAGCAAATTACCATTAAATGTTCCTACCAGCTTATGGATGTAGTGTGTCTCAGTCCAGATAAGCAGCTCTTAGTAGTGACTCTCCCTGTTCATCTGTCTCTTTAGTTTTCAGGGTGGCAATTTGACCTGTCATTGATTTTCAGTCTGTTCAGCTTTTTCTTGTTGTGTGGAGAGAAGTGATAACTCTCAAGCTCTTTAAAAATCAGAGCTGAAACCAGCAGTCCCCAAGCCACTCTTTGAATCCAAGATTGGGTACGCTAGACTCTCTGCTCTCATTTACCTTATTATACTGGCCCAGTATACATTCAAAATCAAGCATTGGCTTTAAGAGCTTATGTGGTAATGAGTACTTGATTTTGTTTGTGAATAAGAATATTCTTAATTAATGTTGTAGCATGAAAAGTGTGAATTATGGGTGATTTTTACTGCAGACACATTCAGACAATTTTCTGAACCTAAAATGTAAGTTCTATGGGGATAGGTACCTCAATCTTTTTTATCACTTTCTTGCTAAAGTTTAGAAGTATACTCTAAAATCAGTAAGTACTCAGTCAGTACTTGTTGAGTAAAAATAGTTGTTCTAGGATTCCAGTAAAGATATCCTGAGTATGGGTAAAGGAAATAAGAAACAGTAAATCCTTGTAGCCCCAACTCTTCAAGTCCAACAATATTAGCAGCCTGGACAAACACTGTCACTAAGAGTCTGGATGCAGATAATTTTTCTTAGTAACTTGTGCAGACTGAACCATGATTTTTCAGGGACCCCTTGAAGTCTGTTGCCATTAGAAACTAACATCAGAATAAAAACCTTCTGCACGGCAAGAAACCATCAATTAAACAAGAAAACCTACTTCTTTCTTGCCTGGGAGAACATATTTGCTAAAGTTATTACCAATAAGGGTTTAATCTCCAACATTTACAGGGAACTCATACAACTTAACAAAAGAAAGATAAACAACCCAATCAAAAAATGGTCAATGGACTTAAATAGATACTTTTTGAAAGAGAACATAAGGAAGGCCAAGAGACATGAAAACATGCTCAAAGTCATGGGATGCCAGATATGCAAATCAAAATGACAATGTACAACCATCTCACACTTGTCAGAATAGCTATGATCAACAAATCAACAAACAAGTGCTGGCAAGGATGCAGAGAAAAAGGAACTCTCGTACACTGCTGGTGGGAATGCAGAAACTGGTGCAGCCACTGTGGAAGACAATATGGAGTTTTCTCAAAACACTAAAAATGAAATTCCTAGTTGACCCAGTGATCCCACATCTAGGAATATATCCCAAGAAGCTAGATACACCGATCAGAAAGGATATATGCACCCTTTGTTTATAGCAGCATAATTACCATAGCTAAGATTCGGAATCAGCCTAAGTGCCCATCAACAGATGAGTAGATTAAAAAATTGTGGTACATCTAAACAATGAAATGCTAGGCTGCAATAAAAAAAAGAGGCTTTCTTACCATTTGGAATGGCATGGAGGGAACTGGAGAGCATTATGCTAAGCAAAATAAGTAGTCAGAGAAAGGTAAATATCACATGATCTCACTCATTTGTGGAAAATAATGAACAACATAAATTAATGAACAAAAATAGATCCAGAGACAGAGAAGAATCTACCAGAGTGTCAAATTGCTGAAGAAGGATAGAGGAAGGCAGGGGAAAGGGAGAGAGATCAACCAAAGTACTTGTATGCATAAATAGAAGCTTAACCAATGGGCACAGATATCAGGGGGGTAAGGACATGAGTGTGGGAGGAGGGGTGGAGAACAATGGGGAGATAAGGACACATGTAATACCTTAATTAATAAATAAATAAATAAATAAATAGAAATAACCAGGCATGCCCTAGCTGATTTTGCTCAGTGGATAGAGAGTAAGCCTGCATATTGGAAGGGTGCTAGGATGTTTCTAGTGAAGGTCACATGTTGGGTTGTGGGCTCCAGCCCCAGTAGAGGAGGGCCATGCAAGAAGGAGCCTATCAATGATTTTCTCTCATCATTGATGTTTCTATTTCTTTCTCTCCCTCTCTAAAATTATATAAAAAAGAAAACAACAGGGCATATGTATGCAAATCTCTATATATAAAAGCCTAAGCAACCATTATGACTGGCCAGTACCTATGACATGTACTAACCACCAGGGGAAGATGCTCACTGCAGGAGCTGCCCTCTGATGGTCAGTACACTCAAAGAGCCAACCTCCTACAGCAGGACAACCTCCCAAAGACCCTCCCCTCTGCTGGCCAGCCAGCCCTGATCAGCCCAATAGGGACTGGGCAAGATGGCCCCTACTGGCCCCAATCACTGGCCAGGGTGAGGGATCACACCCATGCACAAATCTGTGCACCAGGCCTCTAGTATATGAAATAATGAACCATAGCATAAGTCAAGTTATAGCCAAGGGGTAAAAAAAAAAATAATTGAGGATTTCAGGATAGGAAGAAATTAATAAAAGGTGAGATAGTAAGGAAAGTTTTAGGGAAATTGGAACAAAAAACTGGACCCTGAATGTTGTAGAAATAGAAACTATAGAAGCAAAAGGAAATAAAGAGAAGGAGAAAGGAAGGAGACAGCAGGAATTTTAAACAGAAAAAGTGTGATGAGCCAAGAAACTGAAGTCACGGTGGTTCATGAGATGTAAGGGATCAAATCAGGAGGGAAAGCAATGTGTTCATATAGGATTTAGAATGACACATACTATTAAATCAGGTTAGAAAGATAAGTAAAAGACAAGTGATAGTTTAAAACTTAGTCATAAAACTAAACAGTAGGATTAAAATGCACTTTTGGTATAAATTCTATACCTCTTCAGGACCACTTTTTTTTAAGTGATAGTAAATTTCAGGGACCCTAGTTCATTTGGCATGAGAATAATTCAGTAGGTTTAGACACAATCCAATTACAATACAATCAATACCATAGGATTTTGGAGCATTTGATACAAATTTTTATATGAAACTGTCTCATAAAATTTGAGTGCAGTTGCAGTGAAAATCCCAGATTCCCATCACTATTGAAAAGTTGTCTGACCTTAAGCACATCTATCTAAAATAAAGTAAGCACTGTGATAAGTGATTTGAGAAATGGCATTTTTACAAATCTGGATAAATAGTAACTGGAAAAAATAAGTATGATATCCAAATATTTAGGGATCCATTGAGATAATGTTTTATCCAGTCTTTAAATTCTAATATAACTAAGCACTCTTAATGTACATTAATACAGAGGTATTGATTCTGTAGTGAATTAAGGGCACATGACTCATGATTTACACATAATTATATAATCAAAATCAAAGTTACAGTATTAGGTTATCATTATCTTCTAAGAAAAAAATTACTGAAGCAGTTAGTTTAATTTAACATTGAATATGCTTACCAGAGCTTGACCAACATCGCAGGAACCACAAAACTATACAAGATCGAACTGCAAGTGTTTTTGTTTTTTTTAAGATCCCCCTTCTTATACAGCCAGACTATTACATGAATAAGCATTTCTCCATTTCTCTCTTCCCAGGTTCTGTTTCCCAGGCTAATTTTTGCACATTTGTTATTAATCTATATTCATACACAGTCACATTCTAAACAATAAAAATGTATGTTCATTTATATCTATTAAGCCATTCTGTTATCTGTTATGTGACAAAATATACTGACAGATTACTGTATTATGTTTCAAAAGCCTCAATCACTAATGATTTTTTAACTATGCCATATTATTCCTTTGATTTCTAATAACAATGAAATCTGAGTGACACATAAGATTTAAGATCAAATAATGGACTATGTTTACATACATCAAATTCATGAAAGGAAGTCCACTTGTCTACCATACAAATACTAAGATCTATACACAATTGATAATTGAATGACACATTGCCAAAATGTTTGGGTAAGAAAGTATTGAGTTCAAGAAAGAACTCAACCCATCATCAGAATTGATTCCCTGATGACTTTTCGTGACATTACCAGTTTTATATTGATATAACTCTTATTTGCTTTACTATCCCAAGAGTTTTCTGTCTATAAAAATAAGTTGCAAGTACAAAACTTTCTAATTCAAAGCTCAGCAGACCAGGGAATGTAAACTTCCATTACTGGAGATTTTATTACTTCACCATAATTCACTTTTCTGCTATTTCATAAAATCTTGCTTCAGATACAGTCATAACAATATCCATATGACCTCTATTGGATGAGTTGTAAAGAGGAGAGAGATACATACAAATTATGTCTTTTTCAAATCTTTGTGGGTTAATTTACTAAGTACAGTCACTTTAATATGCAAATTGTCTGTTATATTATGCAACATTATCCTATATACCTGGGTTATGAAATAACTATTTTTACTATGACTAAGTATCCTTAAATAATCTTGAGAAAAAATACTGGTTATATGACTAAAAAAAATACTAACATAAAATTCAATATGAATTATTTATCTTCAAAGAGAAAAGTACTGTTAAATGTTCCAAATCTTAGAAATTTAGACATTTTCACATTCTTTAAAATAATTTAATTCATATTTCATTTTGATATTGACAATTATTTTTCTGTCAAGATTTTGATGTCATTTTTAGAATTAATTATAAGTCTCTTGTTATTTTTTATTCCCTAATAACACTAGCTTCAATTTGCCAATATATCTATATATCACCGAGAATGCTTTAGTCTTCTCAAAACAATCTAACACTGTTTATATCACATTTAGGTTAATAATTGTATTTTAAAATCAAAGTAATCTTACATTTTTGGATCTTTTATCTCTTAGCTCATTAATATAATATAATCTGACATTATTTATTTTATTCTTCCTTATCTATCTACTAGAGACCCAGTGCAGAAATTCATGCATGGGTGGTGTCTGGCTGTCCCACCCTGATGGAGGAAAATTGGGGCCAGGCCATTGGGAGTGAGGGGACACAAGAAGTTGGCCGGCCGGCCCCATCCCTGATTGGGGTGGGGGGCCGGTTGGGGGCAGGGATGGCCGGGGGGGGGGGGAGGGTCCACAGAGGTTGGCTCCCTTAGCCCTGGGATCTGAGCAATGGCCCAGTCTCCCACTGCCACCACTGATCACTACCTTTGGGGCTATCTGTGGGGCAATCATGCCCTACTCACATCCACCTTAGCCTGGTGCTGCCCACTCACCTGCTCCACCATACCGCTGTAGTCCCACTCTCATTGGGGCACATTGGGACACATCGAATGACGAACCAAGGTAACAATTTCCATATTAGATTTTTATTATATAGAATGTTCTAATTTTATCTATGTCGACTGTTGTTTTTTCCTTTTTTATATATAAGATCTGATGATTGATATCTCTTATAAACTATTTGAGTATATTTAAAAATTGTTCAATAATTCATGTAAAGATTATATGACCTTTATTTTCAATCATCTCTCAAAGAGTTCCGGCACCATGACCTCAGATCTACACTTTGTATTCTTACATTTCTTGCAGCTCTATCCCAGATTCAGACTATCACTACACTTGCCTTCTAAAAGGCCTAATTAGCTGTAGATTCCTACACCAGAAGGGATATGGTTCCCTATTCTCCTTCCAATGTCCCAATGCACAGTACACAGTGCACAGTGCATTCCTTATTAGTTCCGTAGATAACTCAGGTTCCAACTTTAAAATCATAAAAAAATTGGGAGAGATTACCATTAATTGTATATATGATAATTATCATATCAGTGGGTCCCAAATCTGGTTGCATTTTAGAATTTCTTAACAACTTAAAATTAATTTTTCATAATGCTTCATAGTTTGATGCAGCTCCTGAGCTTCACATTGAAAACCAATGGTCTAAATTTATAGATTATATTTTTCTTTAGATAATTTATAAAATCTTCACTATACTCTGAATGCTCATAAAATTATTAGAAACACCAAGGTCTTTAATTTGCTCTCTAAAATGACATTACCACATAGAAGGAAAATTATAATGATGTATTACATCTAATATACATTCATTAAGTTTGTTAGTTAAATGGCTTGGAAAATAAATTATCTCTATGTAAGGATAATAGATCATTATTTTACTAGAGGTCTGGTACACGAAATCTGTGCATGGGGAGGGGGGTGTCCTTCAGCCTGGCCTGCACCCTCTCCAATCTGGGACCCTTGAAAGATGTCCTACTGCCAGTTTACATGGAGCAGCCCTAAACCAACAGTCATACATCCCTCTTGCAATCTGGGATTGCTGGTTCCTAACCACTCACCTGCCTGCCCGCTTGCCTACCTGCCTGATTGCCCTTAATAACTCTTCCTGCCAGCCTGCATGTCCCCAATTGCCCTCTGCTATTGGCCTGCTTGGCCCCAAATGCCACCCCCACCAGCCTGATCACCCCAACTGCCTCCTCTGTCAACCTGCTCACCACCAACTGCCCGCCCCAGCTGCCCTTCTCATCCCTACCTCCCTTCCCCACAGACCTGCTCTCTTCCAATTGCCCCCTCCCTTGCTGGCTTACTCACTAAAAACTGCCACCCCCACTGTCCAATTGACCCCCACTGACAGCCCTCTCACCCTCAACTTACCCCCTGCTGGTCTGCTTAGCTCCAAGGGCCCTAGTCCCCACCAACCTGATCATCCATAACTACCATCCCATCCTAGCCTGATCACCCTTAATTGTCCACCATTCTTGGACTCTAATCACCTCTGCCTTGGCCCAGGCACCATGGTTTTGTCCAGAAGAA
>PVJN01034524.1:0-22712 GCA_004026805.1 Lasiurus borealis | reverse complement strand
CAAGAGAAGGAAGGGCCTGGCCGGTGTGGCTCAGTTGGTTGGAGCGACATCCCATATGCCGAAGGGCGGTGGTTTCAATTCCTGACCAGGGCACATACCCAGGTGGTACGTTTGGTTCCCGGTTGGGTATAGACGGGAGGCAACCACTCAACATTTCTCTCTTTCTCTCTTTCCCTCCCTTCCTCTCTCAGATCAGTTTAAGAGAGAGAGAGAGAGAGAGAGAGAGAGAGAGAGAGAGAGAGAGAGAGAGAAGCGAGAGTGCTTGTGTTAAGGTGCTTTTTAGCGTGTTGCCCTCCGTCCTCCACACCTGGCCTCCCTTCGACTCACTCTGTCTGCCAAGCGTTTGCAGAGACTCGACGAAGAAGGAAAGATCACACCGTCTTGTCCCCTGGGTGGCTCAGGCTCTCGTTAGCCAGTGCCACTCAGTGCCCTCTCACTCCTGGCGATGCGTTTTCCCTCCAGTAATTTCCCTCCGCGGTGCCCTCGGAAGGCTGCATGGCTAATGCCCTGCGGCTCCAGCGCCCCTGGGATGGCAGCGTCTTGACCTCAGTGGGCTCATCAATAGGAGGCAGGAGAGGCAGCTGCGTGCAGCTGGTTCATAGCTTGCAAACCCTTTGAAACATCGACACCCCGCCCCAGGAGACGCCCCCCCCCTCACCCCCACATCAGTGCATCCTCCTACACGCACTCTCTGCTTCCTTTCCATCGCCCTGTTTACCAAGAAGCAAGAGGTGCGTGTCTACGGTTTCACAGTTCATGTTTGATGGACAAAGGCTTGTGGGTCTCTTAGAAGCAATGTCAGCCTTTCAATGAACGGGGAGGAAGCCACAGCGAATGCGCAGGGAAACGGACAGACGGCTGGATGGCCATGGGTCACAGATGACCGCGTGGGGACAGTGGTTTCTTGGGGAAACATGAAAGCCACGTCCTGAAAGGCCGCTCCCAAATAGGGACCCCTGACGTGTTCTGGAAAGCAGAGGAGACTTTCGTGCCAACCTTTCAGGGCAAGGACAGGACAGATCTGACGTCTTGCCTCAGAGATGTTTAAATTGTCTACCATCCTCCCCGGAGCCTTCCGAAAACTGAGTGCAATCAAGAGGCACTAATTTAATCCCCGAAGGTGGGATTTCTCTTTGACATAGAATTTTTAAAATTCATTTCAGAGAGGAGGGAAGGGGGAGAGGGAGAGAGCATGTGCCCTCGACAGGGAACAGAACCGTGACCTCGTGGTCCATAGGTCCGCGCTCAACCACCAAGTCACGCTGGCTAGTTTTTTTTGTGTGTGGTTTTTTTTAATGTCTGTTTTAAAAAATGATGGGGCGCTTCCATGCAAGGAGCATCATCCTGTCTGATCCTCCCTAATCCATCCTCCGCTCCGGCTCCCGCCTCTAGGAGCCCCAGAGGCTGGCCCTTTGCCCCCTGAACACTCTGCTCTGCCCCGGGGTGCACCCTGACCTTTGGGGGAACAGAAATAAGCAGCTTTGCTGTCCGGTTGGGAGACCGCTTCTGGCAAGGCCTTCCGTGTGTAGGGATCTTGTTTCTTGTCCTGTAATTTATAGCTTACCTTACAGCCTTATTTTTTATTTTTATTTTTTTAATATATTTTACGGATTCTTTTACAGAGAGGAAGGGAGAGGGATAGAGAGTTAGAAACTTCGATGAGAGAGACACATCCATCAGCTGCCTCCTGCACACCCCTTACTGGGGATGTGCCAGCAACCAAGGTACATGCCCTTGACCAGAATCGAACCTGGGACCCTTCAGTCCACAGGCCGACACTCTATCCACTGAGCCACACCGGTTTCGGCACAGCCTTATTTTTTAAATGAGTATTTTCTACCTTTAAGTTTGGGGCCAATATTCTTCTTAAATCGCACTGTTTCCTGGTTCTAAAAGGAGGATCTGGTCAGTATGGAACTTTGGAAATAGAGGTGCAAGGAGGAAACCAAAAAACGACATTTGCTCACCCAGTCAGAGGTCACCCAGGGTGACAGGCCTCAGGGTGTGGCACAGAGTGCGGCCGAAGGGACCCTGGGGCCCTGGGTCACCCTGGGGGCAGTGTGGCCAGCTCAGCCTCGCCACAGCCCTGTCCTCAGACCCAGAGCCGGCGGTGAAGGTCAGTGTCAGCTCAGGGAGCCGAGCAGGATCCCACGTCAAGAGCAGCATGGAGGCCACTGTGCGAAGCTGAGGCTTCTCCCGGCTCACCGGATGCCGCCCTGCTGTTTGACACGGGCAGTGACGCACGGGGACGAGGACGGGAGAGGCCACCACCTCCGTTGTGTTCCTACGGATGTGGCCGCTGCCGCCGCTCTGGGCCCAGCCTGGAAGCTGTCGTCATGGGTTTGAGGCCGGTGGGAGCGGGCTGCCCCAGGCCGCTGTGAGCACCTGGCCTCGGGGGCGGGGCTTATTGCACTCCAGGGTGTGATGACGAAGAATGCAGGTTCGGGGGCTGAGGGTGGAGGGAAGGGCTGGCTCTCAAGAGACACCAAAGAGCTTTTGGGGGTGCTTCAGCCATCTACTTCCCAATTGTGAGGCTGTAAATGTGTCTAGACCCATCCACTGTGCAATACAAACGGTAACATTTGCCAGAGATAAATCGCACCTCCATAACCTGACTCCAAAAAGAAAAGCAAGAGCATCCTGGCACTCAGCAGTTCAGACTGCCCCATCCCCGTGACTTAGCAGCTGTGGGACCCTGTGCTGGTCCCTGGACTTCTCTGAGCCTCAGTGTCCGCTTCTATAAGGTGGGGTTATCAATACACCCACCCCATCAGGTTGTGCGAGTTCAATGAGATAAAAACAGTCCGGGGCATGGGTCTGGGCCCTCCCAGGACTCTAAGGGATGCAGAGGAAGGCCTGGAAAGAGGCCCTCCCTTCTTCTCCATCGTGTTCCCTTGCCGTGAGTCGGGGGAACGAAGGACATTGGGCTCAGCCGTCGGAAGACAAGAGGAACCCAGTCCCGTGAACGAACGACAGTCAACAGTGATTCCGCTGCGGACGCCTCTCCTTCTTTACCTGCTCAGCTTCTCCTCCATGAGGGATGAAATTAAATTAAATTAAATTCGCCAAAACAGGTTTGGCTCAGTGGATAGAGCGTCAGCCTGCAGACTGAAGGGTCCCAGGTTCAATTCTGGTCAAGGACACGTACCTTGGTGGCGGGCACATCCCCAATAGGGGGTGTGCAGGAGGCAGCTGACGGATGGATGTCTCTCTCTCATCGATGTTTCTAACTCTCTATCCCTCTCCCTTCCTCTTTGTAAAATATCAATAAAATAGATTTTTTTAAAAAAAGAAATTCAATTCAATTCAATGTGTCTCTCACCTGGCTATTGGGAGAATCCCAAGGAGAATATTCGTATGTTTCATAAAGGGAGCAGCCGCTCCCTGTGTGTTCTGAGGTTACTGATTTCAGCTGCGGTGTCCTGGGCCTCTGACCCTGGCCGGGATGTATGTCATGTGTTTGGTATAGGCTGCTGGGGTACAGGCCGGATGCTTTCTAGAACGGCTGCTGATGACCGATCGAAAGTCCATCAGCTCTGAGACAAAGACGGATACCCACTGTCCATCCCTCCTCCCTGCGCACACAGAAGTGCCAGACTCGGGCAGGGCAAGGGAGGACGGGAGAGGCTGGCCTTCTCTCTCCATCCCGAGAGGGCATGGCTGACCAGCCCAATGCCCAGGGCAGAGGAGCCAGAGAGCTGTCAGAGAAAGACAAATGTAAAGGCAGAACCCGAGACGTGCCAATGAGTGACCTCATTGAAGGACAAGTGTGCCTCACGCGGATGGGGAGAGAGGGGTGGCCAGTTTTCCAGACTGAATGAAACCCGTACTGGATCATCTGAAAGCACGGAGCCTGCCTGTCCCGCTGGAAGCATGGGATTTGGGGGGGACTTTTCGATTTCAGAGAAGCTCACGTGAGATCCGAAAATGCGCACGTGGTTTTCCCAGTAACGCCAGCCTCCCGTCCCCTGTCCCTTCCCCAGTTGGGCTGGAAAGCACAGCGCTGGGTGTCACTGAGTGAAGGCAAAGGGCGGCCAAGGACCACAGCACGACAACGCCCGGTGTCCGGGAGGACAGGCCCTGCCGGGTATGGGGTGGCCACTCGCCATGGCCACGTGGCTCCACATGGACGAGCCCACTGTGATCTACTAAACACAACCCACCTCCTGGGGCAGCAAAGTGGCGAGAGGAGAAGAAAGGACACAACCAGCCACTGCCGGAAACCCCTCATGGTCTCACTCACAGAAAGTGTGGACAAGGAACCCGGAGGGCTGGTCAACCTTGGAGCTCTGCAAGGTCAGAGCCAGCCATCCCCTAGCTAATGGAGACAATGAACTTCCCCATCAAATCATCATGTCAATCCTGACTGATAAGAAAATCCGCCAGTTGCTGGAATTGCCTATTTCAGGGCAAAGGGTGGACCCCAAACCTGAATAAAAGGGATGGCCAGGCCGAAGGCAGGTAGTCCTCCCACTAGAGGTGGGCTCCCGCCTGGCCCCCCAATATTCCCAAATGAATACTTTTCTAGTCTCTCTTTTTCATTTGTGTGCAGCCTCCTCCAGAACCCGAACCCTGAACCAGGAACCTGAACCAGGCGGGAGGTGAAAGCGGGTCCCACAACCCACCACGAAGCCCCCTTTAGGGCCACGTGAATGGTGACACCTCCGAGTTTGACGCAGACATTTTCTTGTCTTTGCACCGAACCCCAAACAGCCTGACACCCCTGCCCTGAGAGGTAGATGTGACAAGTCCGTCAGTTTGATGGAGACGAGCTTGAGACACAGAGAGGCTGCGTGACACCCACAGGGAGCCAGGGCTGCCACGTGGAGGGCGTGCATCTTGGATCAGGCAGACTGCGCCCTGGCCACTGGCCGGGGAGGTGGAAACCCCGACTTTCACAGCTCCCTCTGCCACCAGCAGCAGACACTTCATGCCTCCGTCCATCCGGTGGCACCAGGAGGGGGGTGAAGGTGGAAGGGAATCATGCTTCCCGACCCTCCTCATTGGCACACCCATGACATCATGCCAAATTCTGTGCGTGGCAATGCCTGGACCACAGCAGGAGAGAGACGGGGTGAACACACTTCACCAGATGGTCGGGGTTCCGCGTCCCCTCTGACACCAACCCTGCAGATGTGGCTCGAGCATCTGTGAGGTCAGGGCCCCGCAGACAGCTCTGGCTCTGGGGTCCCTCTGCCTGCGCGTCCTGATCCACACGTGTAACCCGCTCCGGGGCCTCCTGTCCGCACCCTCCACCATCCTCCCACCACACCTCGGCCCTCATACCGACTCCCCCGGAGGAAGAGCAGATGGGCGTGCGCTTGGCAGGCCGCGCTGCCCAGGGCCTCTCCCTTTGAGACTCTCCCCACCGGACGGCGCCCCAAGCTTGGAGCTGCACACTTTCTTCTGCGGTCATGAAGACGTAGACAGCTTTATGCCCCACTCAGCTAAAAGGAACATCGCTTCGAGACTCGGCAGAAGCCTGAGGTTGTGCGCTCTGAGAAGGAAGGGGCATGCTTTGCCCTAAATCAGCTGTGGAGACACGGATGAGAAGTCGGGGATAAAAGCTGCCTCGACCACATGATCAGCTGCTCCCTGAGGGGGTGGAAATTCCCGCTATCTCGCCATGAAGGTGAAATGCACACATCGCATCCCACCACCATCATCCCCTGCATCACCTACCAACTCTGTCCCATGGCTGTGTCTCCTTCATAGCAGCTATTGGCTCCATATCTTACTGTTAAATCTCTCCAATATCAGAATAACATCATTTGCTGGAGAATAAACCCGACTGTCCTGTGGTCAAAGGTTGCCTTCCAGGGGCAGGGTGACACTCATGCCACTGAGGGGCTTCCTACTTCCCCAGCACAGAAATGTCTCTTTAACGGGATCAGCCTCAGACATCTGCCCTCTGCATCCCCTGCCAGGCACACTCAGGACAGAAGGTGAAGACAGAGGTCACAGGACAAGACAGGCCACCAAAGCACTCCTCCGAGTGAAAACCAATGCTCTGTGAAGACGATGGGGATCCGAATTGGGGGGTTTCCACGTGGGATTACAGTTTAGCATTTATGTGGTCTTTAAAATGTATATGCTTTCCAGGGGTTCTGAGTCAATCTAGTTACTCCGTCCTCACAATAGGCCTGCAGGGTCAGCCAGCATCACCTGGCTTCTTCTTGTTCAAGCATCATCAAATGATATATCTCTATATCTATCTCTCTATCTATCTATCTATCTATCTATCCATCCATCTCATCCATCCACCCACCCATCCATCCATTTATTCATCCATCCATCTATCCATCCATCTGTCCACCAACCTATCCATGTATTCATCAACCCATCCACCTATCCATCCATTTATCCATCCATCCATCTGTCCATCCATTCATTCACCCATCTATCCATATCCATCCATCCATCGATCTATCCACCTATCCATCCATCTATCCACCCATTTATTCACTTATCTATCCATATCCATTCATCCATCCATCCACTCACCCACCCACTCACCCATCCATCCATCCATCCATCTATCTATCCATCCATCCATTCATTTATCCATCCATCTATCCATCTACTCATCCATCCATTTATCCATTCATCCATACATCCATCTATCCATCCATTCATTCATCCATCCATCCCTCTGTCTTTTTTCTCCACTAGAAGCCATCAGGCAGCCTCACCCTTACCCAGGTGTGCATAAGAAAGGCCACCTCATGGCCAGGCGACCTGTGCAGTCATATGGGGCCTCTGGCTTATTTCCCGAGCTTGATTTAATGCTCTGTCAGTATTGTCACGAAACTCTTCAGCGTGTTTCACATGAAGCCCCACGTTTCTGTTTTCCACTGAGCCCCATAAAGCGTCCCAGGTCCTGTCCCTGCTGCCCACTCACAGGCTCTCAGACCTTAACTCTGCCTGAGCCACCGACACTCAGAAGAGATTCATTGCAGAGGCGGACGGAGCAGATGGTTGCAGGACTGTTGCTTGTTTTTAAATCGCCTCATTTCTGAGGAGACTTGCTAGACTCTTTGCTGCATCCCGCTTCCTGGCTGTAATACCACAGAGACAGAGGGGCGGGAGGCGGGTCCCCTGAGGGCACTGCTCCCAGCTCTGAAGTCGCATTACGCTGCATTTATATTTTTGTCATGTGCGAATTCAGAATCCTCATCCAAAATTCCACCGTGGGGAGCGCTCGCCGGAATTTCAGCCAAATCTGGCTCTCAGTGAGAACTCAGCAAAAAAATGATGACATGGAAATTCACAAAACAGTATCCCCAGAAATGAGCTGAATCTGCTTTGAAGATGAGAAAGATTAAATCTAGAAGAACAAAATAAATTAGCAAACAAAATAGAAACAGACTCATAGAGAGCAGACTGACAGCTGACAGGAGGAGGATGTGGGACTGAGTGGAAAAGATGAAGGGATTGGGCAAAAGACAAAAATTCACAGACAACAGTATGGTGACTACCAGACGGGCAGGAGGTGGGGGAGGCAGAAAAGGGTAAAGGGGCGATAAGTGGTGATGGAAGAAGATTTGACTTGGGGTGGCGAATACACAATACAATATACAGATTATGTAAAGGGGCGATAAGTGGTGATGGAAGAAGATTTGACTTGGGGTGGCGAATACACAATACAATATACAGATTATGTGTTCTAGAATTGTACACCTGAAAGCTATATAATTTTATTAACCAATGTCACCAAAAAAAATCAATTAAAAAATAAATCTAGATGAAAAAATAACAATAAACTTGCAGGAGGTATTTGGTAGAAGTACTGGACAAATTGCTACATCTATTTTAAGAAGTTATCTTCAAGGAGAGATAAAATAGCTTATGCCCTAGCCGGTTTGTCTCAGTGGATAGACCGTCGTCGACCCAGAAACTGAAGGGTCACAGGTTCAATTCCAGTCAAGCGCATGACCTCAGTTGCAGGCTCAGTCCCCAGCCCCGGTCAGGGTACTTGCAGGAGGCAACCAATTAATGCATCTCTCTTACATCAATGTTTCTCTGTGTGTGTCTCTCCCCCCTTCCTTTCACTGTCTCCAAAAATCAGTGGAAAAATATCCTCAAGTGAGGATTAACAGAAAAAGGAAGAGGAGAAGGAGGAGGAGGGGGGGGGGAGAAAAAGAAGAGGAAGAAGAGGAGGAAAGGGAAGGAGAAGAAGAGGAGTTGGAGGAGGAGGAGATAAGATATCTCACATTTCTGAGGTATAGAACATCGCTGGAAATAATACTGGCATTGTGGCACTGGGTGACCTTGATATTGATAATAGTAATGGTTAAGAAGCCACCGTGGGCTCTGGAATACAAAGCGTGCAATGACATCGTGCTATGGACAAACTCTGGTGCACACCCAGAAGGTAGAGCAACGGGCATGTCTAAATTCACTCAATTTCTCACAAGTACAACATGGAACTTTTAAGGTAACAACGTGCAAAATTGTACAAATCTTACTGACTGGCCTCATGTGGCCTGCTTCCCATCTACTGCACAGAATTTTCACTTGCCACTTTTAGAGGAAGATAGAATAAGTCAACAGAACCCAAATATTCATTGGTAGGCAAGAGAAAATGTCCGACGTGGTTCAAGCAAATTCTATTATGAAGCAGGAATTAGAAATTAACCATGGTGTCATGGTAGACATGTATCCATTCGTTGGTTCTGAAGATTGCTAAATTCTCATGTGATTCTAGCTAAAATTTATGACTTTTTTTAACATTTTTGTTGTTAATCTCACCTGAGGATATCTTTCCATTGATTTTTAGGGAGAGTGGAAGAGAGAGGGGAAGACAGAGAGAAGCATCAATGTGAGAGAAACACATTGAATGGTTGCCCCCTGCCTGAGCCCTGAAGAGGGCCCGGACCAGGGAGGAGCCTACAATCAAGATACGTGCCTTTGACCAGAATCGAACCCAAGACCCTTTGGTCCACAGGCCGATAGTCTATCCATTGAACCAAACTGAGTATGGTTTTTTAACATTTTATTGATTTTAGAGAGTAAAGGAGAGGGAGAGGGAGAGATAGAAACATCAATGATGAAAGAGAATCATTGATCAGTTGCCTCTTGCACGGCCCACACTGGGAATTGAGCCCCCAAACCAGGCAGGTGCCCTGATCGGGAATCAAATCATGACCTTTTAGTTCATAGGTTGACATTCAACCACTGGGCTAAAATTTATGACTTTTAAGATTAACCATTAGTTATGGTGGCTGTTCTTCAATCAATATTGTACTGAGCCCCTACTTTTGTAAGCATGGACTCTATGGGAAGGTTTCCCTGAACTGTTCTGCCTCCACCTTCCCCCACCCCTGCCTCTGCAGCCCCTACACCGCCTGCACAAGGACTTAACCTGCCCCCTGGCCCTCAGTTTGTACAGTGAACACAGATTCCTCTGTGTGGACCTTGAAGCCCAATTAATATTATGTGGTTCTGTCTTGGCTGCTACCCCATATGGCTTGTGAGGGGTAAGGACTCTGTCTTCTTCCACAAACTCCAACACAAAATGGTTTCTCTATCAATGTGGGCTGAACGGTATGTGCTGGGGACGGGAAAAGGTATAGGAAACACAGTCCCTTTCTTTTAAAGTGCCAAGAACCAATTCCAGCACGTAATCATGACAAGAGTTTTACCCAAAGGTTGGTGAAGCTTGGGAGCTCAACAAGGGTGAAATCCACCTATATAAGTTTACCTGTTGGAAATGGCTAGACGGCACTTCCGCCAAACCTGAATAGGATTGTTAACTGCCAGACAGCTCAAGGCATTTTATTGCCTCCTGTCGGCCAAACATCTATTCCCCGAACTGACAATGTTTCTGTCCCCTACCCTTTGACATCGCACTCTTTGAAGTGTATTATTTCCACCTTGCCTGGGGACAATTTGTGTTTAATAAAAGCATGGGTCCTTGGTCAAGGAGGAGAGTCTTCTAGCTCCTTAAGCTGAAAGTTCCTCTGACCCCTGATGCCTTTCAGAAATACCTTTTGTCCACAGGTTCCTTCTTTTTTAATTTTTTTGTTGTTTTTTATTGATTTTTTTTTTTTTACAGAGAGAAAGGGAGAGGGATAGAGAGTAAGAAACATCAAGATGAGAGAGAAACATCCATCAACTGCCTCCTGCACACTCCCCATTGGGGATGTGCCGGCAACCGGAATCAAACCTGGGACCCTTCAGGCCCCAGGCCAATGCTCTCTCCACTGAGCCAAACCGGTTTCGGTATACAGACTCCTTCTTAATCATCTATATGCTGCCCTTTCTCCAGAATCCTGAACCCTTTCTAAGGCTGGGAAAAAAAAAAACCGGGTATAAAGTGTCCTGATTAGAAGGCAGAAAGAAACATGACCGACAAAGTAAGTGATGACCGATGGTACATGCGACGGTTTTGACCACAGTAAAGACCCACCACTCCCTGAGAACATGTTCTCTAAGAGTTTCATTTGGGGGTTCAGAATGCTCCTTCTTATTCCCACAGAGCCAGGGAGGGTACGGCAAGAAGTGGGGGTGACTGGTATACCCTCAAGGTCAGGGAAACTCTGCCGGGCAAGTTTATCAACAAGAACTTTATCAACAGAGACCTTAGCGAGATGGTTCACAGGAGCACGCCGTGCCCACATTTGCCATGTTCTCCCTGTGTGATTGGGATGGGGTAGGGCCAACCCAAATCTCTGCAAAGAAATTCAAAGACCTGGTGACGGACAGAAAGGCTTTGTAAAGACTTCTGTGGCTGTCCTTTATTCGTACTGGAGGCTAATAAAAATATCCAGGACGGTATTATTTTTCCTATGTTCCATGTCTAAGCCCTAAATGGAATTTGGGACAAGTGAAAAAAAAAAATGGGTTGGATAGAGGATGTGACAGAAAATGAGGCATTTAATAGGACAGGACATGTGTGCGTGCCGCCTAGACTGGTTTTTCCTTGGGAAGCGCTGTGATTTTAAACAAGATTCGCCTTAGGGCACTCACTTCCTAGTCTAAAATGACTACTTTGAATGAAATGACAAGTATGCCCCAGTTCATCCCCTGAATTCTGAAACAGGACCGTAGAAACAGCCAGCGTTCTCGGGTCAGAGGCCTGTAAGCAGCCTGCCTGCCTGCCCCAGGGGAGGGGCCCGGCCACCCAGCTCAGTTGCACAGGTTGTACCCAGCACAACCCCAGGGGGCGCTATTGGCACACACCGCAGTCTGGTGGCACTTGTGGGGTTAGAAGGTGCTTCATTCTCACAACCGTGTGCGATAGAGAGCACTTGAGCATTTCTGCTCTTATCTGGGTAGGATCACAGATCAATAAGAAAAACAGGTTTCATCAATGGCTACTATCTGACGCTGACGTTGTCACCTGGCGGGGAGGGGAGAGTGGAAGCCCCAGGACACCCGCACTCTCGGCTGGCTCTCAGAATCCTCCCACGTGCTGCCCGGGAGTGCCTCGTGCCCCGTAAGAGGATTGCTAGATGATCCCATCGGCCTTTAACTGCACTAATCTCCCCCCCGACCGTGGGGAGACGGACTTACAGCATTCCTGCAGTCACATGCCACCACGTGGGTGACCCTTGGGGTCATTCTGCTCAGGTCCGCGAGCCAGCCACAGAAAGACAAATACCGGATGATCCCGCTTACATGCGGTAACCAGGGTAGTCACCGTCACAAAAACACAAAGCGGAACGGTGTGGACCAGGGGAGGCGGGATAGCCAGGAGGAGAGCGGTGGCTGAACGGGTCTAGAGTTTCAGTTGTACCAGATGGAAAAGTTCTGGGATCTGTTTCCCAGCGAGGTAAGAAAGCTTAATGCTACTGAACTGCACTCTGAAAAAAAATGGGTGAGATGGTCAATTCAATATGCTTTTTGGACCCCAATAAAAAAATCCCCGCATGCAATTTTCACAGATTGAAAACAATGCCAATACGGCCAGCAAAAGCCACAAAACAATGGAAATGCTAACTAGCCTATTGCTGTTAGAATATCTTCCTGAGCATCAATAGGAGCTTAAAAACCACAGCCATCAACTTCGTCTCAAAAAGAAGTGGTTTCACCGAAACCGGTTTGGCTCGGTGGATAGAGCGTCGGCCTGCAGACTCAAGGGTCCCAGGTTTGATTCTGGTCAAGGGCATGTACTTTGGTTGAGAGCACATCCCCAGTAGGGGGTGTGCAAGAGGCAGCTGATCAATGTCCCTCTCCCTGCCTCTCTGTAAAAAATCATTTTTTAAAATACATTTTTTAAAAAAGAAGAAGTTTCCCCAGACCATGTAAACTATAGATTTTCATACTTTTCCATTTATAATGAACTTTCACAACTGGATATTGTGCCTTAACATTTTGGCAAGGGATAATAAAGCCATTACCTTTAGCAAGGCACCTAAAGATATGATTTGCTTCCTCATTCTCTCATTTTTAAATATTTATTTTTGTATGGTTTATACCCATTCTTACTATATTAGCACTTAACATTTTTAAATAATTTTTAAATGTATTGTGCATACATGCTCAACAATTTACCTTTCCAATATTCATTTTTTTGTATGTTTCATAACTACACTTCACATATTAGTACCTTAGTACTTATACATCATTTTTAAGTGAATTACGGTGGTACCTCGAGATACGAGTGCCCTAAGGTACGAGATTTTTGAGATACGAGCGATTTTTGAAATACGAGCAACATTTGAGATAGGAGTCATCACGCAGATCGGCCAGCTGCACACGACCCACCAGTTTACCACAACTCGAGCGTCTCATAGTTTCCCACGCCTCAGGGTTACGGAACGAATTAAACACGTATCTCGAGGTACCACTGTATTAGAAAATGTTTTGTGCATACATGTTCAAATATTTTTTCCGGAGCAGTGCAATACCAGAAACTGTGGAGATGATTATTCTGGAGGAGAGATAGCCAAGGTCACTGTGGTCCCCATCCGTTGTTCGGGGCTGGATTCGGGGAGGGCTGCTGGGATCGTTCCCGAGGAGCTGAGAGGCTGTGAGTGTCAGTTCCTGACTAGTTGTTGATGGCTATTGTTAGAGCAAAGACAGCTAACTGTGGAAAGTCAAAGAGGTGATGAATAGGACAGTGCTCTCCCTAGGGAAGGCCGAGTCCCACCCAATCACCTTGACCGGTGTGGGGAGGTGTCCTATAGCATAATGCAGCCATTTTCAACTGGTGTACCCCAAGGATTTTATAACCTGCAATACCTGTTTCGTTAGGAGCACTAACCTCTTTTCCCTTAGATGGTCAGGTTTTTAAAAATGATGTCAGTGAGCACAACAATAGCCATCTGGTGTGAACGCATCAGAATTATACCTACTTTTTTGTCAGATTGGCAATATATACACTGTATTTTCCGGTGTATAAGACGACTGGGCATATAAGATGACCCCCAACTTTTCCAGTTAAAATATAGAGTTTGGGATATACTAGTCGCCCTATAAGAGGACACCCCGGCGTATAAGACGACCCCCGACTCCTGAGAAGATTTTCCTGGGTTGAAAAGTCGTCTTAAGCGCCAGAAAACACGGTATATATTGGTGTGCCCCAGAATGTTAGTCATTAGTTTGTGTGTGTCACGAGATGAGAAAGGGTTGGAAATAGCTGACAAATAAATGGTTTGAAGTCCTGCTTCTTACTGGCTCCATCTCTAGTTGTTTGAAACGGACGAAGAGACGCAAATTCTGAAGGCGGACTCAGCACCCTCGCCCACTGACGAGTGGGCAGGTTCGTGTCAACGCTAGTGTCTGCTGATGCCCTCTCACCCGCAGGGATGGAGGGACGGGCAGCCCGGTGCTCCATCTGGCACGATTGCTCTCAGGCTCCCCGGTGGGCCAATTCACGGCCCTGGCGTTTCAAACCAGTGGGGAAAGGTGCTAGGAAATGCCTAGGCACAGCCGGCCCTTGGCCAGGCCCAAGAAAACTGTTTCTCTAACACCTTCTAACGGGACAATGGCTATTACTTAATGAGGAAATTATGTATGTAAGAACCTTAATTTCTTTTATCCTTACCCAAGGATGTTTTTCCATTAGCTTTTTTAAGTGAGAAAGTAGGAGGGAGGAAGGGAGAGAGAGAGAGAGAGAGAGAGAGAGAGAGAGAGAGAGAGAGAGAGAGAGAAAGAGAGAGACATCCCCGTGAAAAAGACACAGGAATTGGTTGTCTCTCACAGGCGGGAGGGAGAGTCCGAGAGCAATCGTGCCAGATGGAGCACCGGGCTGCCCGTCCCTCCATCCCTGCGGGTGAGAGGGCATCAGCAGACACTAGCGTTGACACGAACCTGCCCACTCGTCAGTGGGCGAGGGTGTCGAGTCTGCCTTCAGAATTTGCGTCTCTTCGTCCGTTTCAAACAACTAGAGATGGAGCCAATAATCAGCAGAACTTCAAACCATTTGCCAGCTATTTCCAACCCTTTCTCACCTCGTGACACACACAAACCAAGGCATGTGCCGTTGACCGGGAATAAAAATGGAACCCGGGACCCTTCAGGCCGAGCGCGGATGCTCTAACCACCGAATCTAACTGGCCAAGGCAAGAATCTTAAGTTTCCCAACCGGTGTAATTTCTCCATGAGATTTTAAACATTGGCACCCAGCCACCTGGTGGGCAGGAACGCATGTTGGCCAAACCAAAGAACCGGAGAGAAAGGGAGAGCATGTTTCCCTATAATATTTTTTTCTGACTTTGTTAAGCCAAGTTTCCCGGGAGGATTGTCAGCCTCTGGGGTCCGCTCTTCAGGCCTCGTACGCAGTTAAATAACCAGCCACTTGGTGAGAACCCTGGCCAGGGCCCAGGTGCGGTGTGTGTGGGGGGGACAGCTGGCCGTGACCTTCGCCACACCTCTCCCCAACAGCTCTGGGTTTTGTAGGACCGGGAAAGGCACAACCTCCAACCAGCTGGAATGCCAACGCGGCCTTCAACTCGGCCTTCAACTTGGCCTAGACTCGCATGTAAGCACCAGCTTTCAGAAGACCTTGTAGACCTCTGAGAAAAGGACGAGTTCAGGGTGGCCTGAGGGATTCTCCTCTCGGCCCAGCCCACGCCGTCCTCACCTGAGGGGCCCCCACCCTCACCCAGGGGACAGACGCCTTCCCCTCCACCCTGGTCCCCTCCCTCGCCATAGGAAAACGGCCTCATTTGCATCGTTGGCACTTTCTGGCTCCTTCCCCCCGCCCACCCCGAGATGTTGAGAGGGGACTTTTCAACTTGTGGATGACTACCTGCCTGCCTGCTTTACGGCCCTCATGTGTCTTCCCTTTATTTATAAGGCAGCAGGTGAAGAGTAAAAGATAAAATAACGGCATTTAGTGGAGTGATTGATGCTTCGGCCGCCCGGGTGATAAATATGGCCACGCATTTCCCTTTCGGAAGCGGAATGAGGGCTGATTCAGAGGGCTTTGGAGGCATAAATTGAGGGTCATTTGCAAGGCACGAACAGTTATTCCCGCAGAGGGATGCGTGCAGTGGGACGCGCGCTGAATTTGCTCCTGTAAGGCAGCCCGGCCATGAATGCGGGGCTGACCGTTCTGGGCCAGAGACGGGTGTGGCAAGCTCGCCTGGCCCTGGGACAAGACCGTCACCCCCAGCCAGCCCGGTCATCCCCAGCCCCAAAAGGCGCCTGCCCCCAATCCCACGGGGAGGGGTTTCGGGATTCATCTCTCTACTTCGCTTCCGTCCAGTGCTTGGGAGAAGGCTGGTAAAGAGCTGGTGCCTGCCGAAACCGGTGTGGCTCCATGGATAGAGCGTCGGCCTGCGGACTGAAGTGTCCCAGGTTCGATTCCGGTCAAGGGCATGTGCCTTGGTTGCAGGCACATCCTCAGTGGGGGGCGTGCAGGAAGCGGCTGATGGATGTCTCTCTCGCATCGATGTTTCTAACTCTCTATCCCTCTCTCTTCCTCTCTGTAAAAATATCAATAAAATATATATTAAAAAAATTTTTTGAAAAAAAATGTTCATTTCCTGCCCTAGCTGGTTTGGCTCCGTGGATAGAGCGTCGGCCTGCGGACTGAAGGGTCCCAGGTTCGATTCCGGTCAAGGGCATGTGCCTTGGTTGCAGGCACATCCCCAGTGGGAGGCGTGCAGGAAGCGGCTGATGGATGTCTCTCTCTCATCTATGTTTCTAACTCTCTATCCCTCTCTCTTCCTCTCTGTAAAAAAATCAATAATTTTTTTTTTTAAAAAAGCTGTCCAACTTCCCAGCCCATCTTTTTTTTGCATCTGAATGGTCAAATATCCCCGTAAATTGAAGTATTTAAAGATGAACTATAATTAAAACATTTGTTTTCATTCATATGAACGTTGAGGATTCCTGTTTAATTATTAATTATAATAAATAACTCGGCCACTTGCTTCCTGATCTCTTTGACATCAGAGAGATACTGATGTCAAAACACGCCGGAACGTGCCATCCGGCTGACGGCGATGCAGCGCGAGGGGCTACCTTCCCAAAGGCCTGCATGGACTCCCCCTGAGTCCCCGCCAAGCTCAGCAAAGTGGGTGTCCCACCCCAACACAGCGGCTGTCCTCCGGGGCCCGACCGGGCTCTGCCTCGCTCCTGCGGTCCCTTTGTTTGAACCTCATAGAACTTAACCTGGCGTGCAATGGTCACCGGGACATCCGCAGGTTCTGAGAGTCCCCTGCACCCCCCCCTCAGCACCCTGGTTTTCCTTGACTTTCTCCTAAAGGTCAAGGGCTCTGTGTATTGCGATCACCCCAGTTTTTCTCCTTCACTCAGCCTGCCGGGAAAGCATGCGCTTTGCACCTGTAACAATGCATCACCCCTTTCCGGCACACAAGGCCTCACATGGGTTTCAGAGCAGGAGGAAGATGGAACTTGCTATCTCCAAACCGGTTTCTGCCACAGATCGCGACATGGAGGAAAGAGGGACCGGTCCTTGGTCACAGGCGCTGACCAACCCGCACCCCGAAATCCAGTTATGCCTCCAGGAACTGGACACCACCAGACGCCAAACCAGGAGCCAGGCCTTGTGGACGACAGGACACTGTGACTGTCCTCAGGAAGTTCACCGTCCAGGCAGGATCACACGGACAACAAGATGCAACCTGCCCTGGCTGGGTAGACCATCGGCCCCCAGACCGAAGGGCCGTACCTCAATTCTCGGTGGCAGGTTCCCCAACCCCAGTAGGGAGGCGCCAATCTATGTGTTATATTATCACATCGATGTCTCCTTCTCTCTCTCTCTCTCTCTCCTTCTTCCCTCCCTTCCACTCTCTCTAGAAATATCCTCAGATGAGAATTTTTTTTAAAAAAATGCAAACCGTAATACTTGCTATGGACTGAATGTTTGTGCTTTCCCAAAATTCATGTGGTAAAACCCTAACCCTCACACCCAAAGGAGTGAGGCCTTTGGGGGCTGAGGAGGCAGTGAGGGTGGGGCCCTCGGGAATGGAATCGGTGCCCTCATGAAGGAGACCCACCGAGCTCCCTCACCCCTTCCGCCCAGTGAGGACACCGAGAGGAGTCCGTGATCCAGAAGAGGGCCCTCACCCGCCCATCTTGCACCCCGATCTTGGACTTGAATTGTCCTTGGACCTTCTGTCGCCGGCAAACATCCACAGCAGGCGCCATTGCCATGGGGACCTGTGCTGACCTGGACGGAGAGACTCAGCCCCTGGCAGACCTGACCATCCCTCCATCCACCTGCGCGCAGTGTACAGTCGCACGTAAGGGGCACACACCCGTCCGTATCACAGTTCTCATCCTAGACCTGTTTCACCTCACTGCGTCTCTCCCCGGCCGCTGGCCCCGATGGCTAACGAGGTGAGTCCCCCGACCGGTCACCTGTGAGCAATAAATTCCAGCCGCGGCGTTTTGTTACAGCCGCCAGAAGAGAAGAAAACCAACACTCAAACAGCGTGATCTTTAACACCGGGTTTTCTTCAAATATCAGCCAAACATAATAAAAACCTGTGCCCGTGCCTCCCCTCACCTCCTTCTTCTTTTCCCTCAGCCGGAAGCCCTTTCCAGAACGTTGTTCTCAGGGAGTGAGAAAGCCCCAGGCCCAGGCTCACATTATTCACGGGTTCAAAGAGGGCGGTGGGCCCCCTGGACGGAGCGCAGGGCCGCGGAGAGATGGCGGGTACCCTCCACCGAGGAGAGCGCCATCTCACAGAACGCCGGAAAGCAGAATTTCACAGAATAACGCCGAGACCGTCCTTCCTCAGTTCAAGGCCCTTTCCAGCACCAAGCCCCGGTTCCCCTGTCATGGTGATGGCGCTGTTCCACCGAACCTTTAATAAAATCCGCTGTCACTCATCGTCCCATCTTTCCGGAGGGAAAACACACACACACACAATGCATCTGGCACTCTTAGAATTCGGAAAAGAAAAACCATGAGCGGTCTCAGCCCCCGTGGCATTTTTTTTTTTAACGACACGCAGAATGCGGGGAGCAAACCGTGTGGCAGCCCGTGTGCATCACGTGTGCAGGCTTAACTGGGCCCCTCCTTCGTTAGGAAAAGCCAGGCATCGGATCCCAGGCGTCACGGTGTCTGTCTTTTTAGACCTCATACCTCCAGTGACAGGAGGGAGAGTCTCCATCATCGTGTGACACAGCGAAAGCCTTTGGGTCCTGCTGCATCTGCTCTGGTCTTTACGGCATCGCCCTCTCCTGCCTCAAATGAGGTTAAAGCCACACGAGACGTTGAATTGTCCTTGGACCTTCTGTCGCCGGCAAACATCCCACAACGGGCGCCATTACCCTGGGGACCTGTGCTGACCTGGACGGAGAGACACAGTCCCTGGCAGACCTGACCACCCCTCCATCCGCCTGTGTGCAGTGCCCTGTCGCACGTAAGGGGCACACACCCGTCCGTATAACACTTCTCCTCCTTCATCCTAGACCTGTTTCATCTCACTGCATCTCTCCCCGGCCGCTGGCCCCGATGGCTAACGAGGTAAGCCCCCCCGCCCCCTCCCCGACCAGTGTCACGTGATGCTTTTTAACCTACGGCTACTTTCGACGAAGGAAACATCGCGTCTTTCCTGGGGGCCACCCTCCCCCCTTTTCCCCAAGACTGAAGTGGGGCCAGCCACCCCTGCCCATCTAGCACAACGACGGGCATTGCCTCCTGCTTGCCTTCGTGAGGTCACGCAGAAGCAGCAGCTTCTGATACCGGGCGAAGGACGGACGGACGGGTCTGCAGACGTGCCCTTCCGTGTCCTTGGAGCACCCTGACCACGCCTCTGGCAGGCGCAGGCCTTCTCATGCAGCCATGGTGCGGATGGAAGAAAAGGCCGTGACCCTGGTGCTGAGTGGAGGCATCCCATCCACACCGCCGGCGAGAGGAAGGGAAACAGGAGGGCTGGGAGCCTGCTTCCCCCAGGGGTCTCCCCTCTGATGAACAGCGCCCGTCCCTCGCACACAGGGCAGAGGGCCGCCTCCCTCGTGAGGAAACCCACTCGCCCACGTCTCCCTGCATGCGGTGCCATCTCGCTGCCTGCCGGCTCTGCTCCATAACGGCCTTGGCAGAGCGACTTGACAAGAGACCCCCGGGGCAGACAAGGAGACGCCCCGTCACTGTGGGACTCTTTGCTTCCAACCACTTTCGCTGGCTAAACATCACCTCGGGTTCTCTCCTCCCTGCGCCCGGGAGGCCGGGGTGAGGGTGGGGGAGACGGGGAGGGCGCTGGGTAATTGCACGGGGCGGCAGGCTTTCGGATCCGCTCCTGTGCCTCAGCCGCACTGTGATCCCAATCCTTCATTTCCAGCTCCTCTCCAGCTGCCGAGGGCCCACCTGACAGGCGCCAGAGCCCAAATGTGAATCAGACGCCCCCTCGGCCACCCCCGCTCCCTCGCCGTGCCCTCGCCGTGGACTTGACTCTGCTGCTCCAGTACTGGAGCTGCTTCTCTTCCTGCACCTGCCACTCCTTCCCCGAGGAAAGCCAGACCATGGGGACACTGAGACGGGGTGTTGTACAGTCACCCAGCCTCAAGCCGGCAGCTCCAGACTCAGTTTCCAGGCCCGTCTTCCCTTTCTTTTTTTTAAAATATATTTTATTGATTCGTTACAGAGAAGAAAGGAGATGGATAGGGAGTTAGGAACATCGATGAGAGAGGCATCCATCAGCTGCCTCCTGCACGGCCCCCACTGGGGATGTGCCCGCAACCAAGATACATGCCCTTGACTGGAATCGAACCTGGGACCCTTCAGTCCGCAGGCCGACGCTCTATCCGCTGAGCCACACCGGTTTTGGCTCGTCTTCTCTTCAA
The DNA here is from genome assembly GCA_004026805.1 of Lasiurus borealis. NCBI lineage: Eukaryota > Metazoa > Chordata > Mammalia > Chiroptera > Vespertilionidae > Lasiurus > Lasiurus borealis. Next base: position 2,501 of record PVJN01034524.1, on the reverse strand, counting down.
GATGGGAAGACCAGGAGGAACAGAGCCCCCTCCACCACCCAGGGGACGGGGGAGAGGGAGGGTCATGTGGCTCTTGGCGGGTCTCTCCGCCCAGCGGAGCTCATGCCCTGGCCCAGGGGCCGCTGGGAGCTGGGGAATGCTGCAGCTGGTGCTGAACCCTGGGAGCTAGCACAGGACCCGTTGCCCACAGACTCCCATAGACCCGGGGGCAGAGGGTGGCAGGCAGAATCCGTGCCTTGGCCCTCACAGTCATGAGGTACCCGCCTCACTCAAGAATCATCTGAAATCCGCTGAAGCCGGTGTGGCTCAGTGGATAGAGCTTCAGCCTGCGGACGGAAGGGTCCCGGGTTCGATTCCAGTCAAGGGCGTGTACCTTGGTGGCAGGCACATCTCCAGTGGGGTGTGTATGCAAGAGGCGGCTGATGGATGTCTCTCTCTCATCCATGTTTCTAACTCGCTATCTCTCCCCCTTCCTCTCTGTGGAAAATCAATAAAATATATTTAAAAAATAAAAAGAAAAAGAATCATCTGAAATCCTCCCCTGCCTGGGAGTTATGAAAACCAGAAGCCCCGTGCAATTTATCCAAGAAGGAAAGCTTGGGGGAATGTGGGGGGACCCAGCTCCCTCCCCAGAAAGGAGCTTCTGCTCAGCTCTGTGAAATGATTGAAGCAGGTTTAAGTTTTAGTCCAAGGACGCATTCCCGCTCTCCAAGGAGCATCCCCCGCCCCCTGCCCTGACACTGGGAGATCAGCCAGAGAGCCGGGGTTCTGGGCGGGGGCAGAGGAGGAGAGTGGGGGTGTGGTGGGCAGCAGAGTAGGGGGGGGCTGTGGGGTGGTGTCCACATGAAAGGAGCGAAGGTGGGGCTGTGGCGGGGGCCTGCCAACCCCTCTGCGGAAAGGCGGGGGGCAGGGCTGCACTCACCGCACCCAGCAGAAAGGAGGCCGCGCCCCCAGTGGTGGGGTGAGGGGTCTGGGACACTCGCTCTCTCCCCGGGGACCTGCAGGAAGAGAGCCCCTCGGAGCTGGGGGTTCGGGAGAGGAGAGGAGAGCTGGTGAGTGCGACACTGGGCAGGAAGGCGGTCACCGCACCGGTGAGGTGAGCTGGCAGGAGGCCCGAGGAGAGGGGTTCCTGGCAGCTGGTTTGATCAAAGAGGGGGAGCTCTTTGGAAGGGTCTGCCCTTCCGACCCCTTCTTCCACTCCCAAAGGGCAGGTCGGACGTAAACCCCCACTGCATGCGGGCATGCCTTCTTGTTGCAAGCGAAGTGAACTGACACAAACAGAGAAGCTTCTGGAATCTCCAGGGAGTCGAGCAGAAAGCACCTCACCCAAGCAGGCAGGAGACAGGGGACTGGATCTCACCTCCCTGTGTCTGCTTTGAGCTCCTGACCCCCACCTTTTTCTCCTCCTCCTCCTCCTCCTCCTCCTCCTCCTCCTCCTCCTCCTGTCTCTCCTCTGGCACCTGCTGTTCAGAGAATCCCTCCCGCCCTTGGCCATGCACCTGGCAGCCAGCTGCCCAGCATTGCAGCCCGGGCCCTGGCTCTGCCTTTCGCCGGCTGCTGGCTGGGAACTAGCTGACCTTGAACTTGTCCACGCCTCAGTTTCCTCATCTGTCTAGTGGGGGGAATAGGAGCAGCTGCCTCCCCGAGCTGTTGGGAGCCTCAAATAAGGTAACGGGCGCGCAGGCTCGCTGCCCAGCGGGGCTCTGAGGCCTCGGGGCCGCTGGGAGCCGCTGCCGTGGTTACTACTGTTGTGGTTGGAAGGGTTTCAGCCTCCTCCTCCTCCCCACTTCGCTCGCCTCACCCTCCTCCTCCTCCTCCTCCTCCTCTCGAAAGCCCTCCTCGGGCGCCGTGCCAACCCCCTTCCCACATCGCCTCGCTGTGCCCACTCGTTCTTCCTGTCGTGTTTACGTCCCCAGCCAGCCCGCGGAGAGAGAGAGAGGGATAAAAGCGGTGGAGACACGTTTTATTTCTGAAGTTGTTAATTTTACTCTAGACTTCCTAAAAAGGATCCCCCATCTGTCAGAGAGAGAGAGAGAGAGAGAGAGAGAGAGAGAGAGAGATGAAAGATCTCACAAAGTCATGATGTGAGTGCCAAGCCAACCGAAGTGGAAGGGACCGTCTTGATGGCGGAGTCCCTTAACAGCGGGGGTGTCGCCCGACTCAGATCTGCCCCCTCGGAAGCAGAGGGAGATACGGGGTCTTTGAAGACATAAAAGGAGCCCCAGCCAACCCGGTCCTGGGTGGACACATAGCCAGAGACGTGACCTTCCGTGTAAAACTGTCCCTCTTCTGCCGGCATCCCCCGTCTTAGAGCCACACACCTGGACCCACACACACTGCTCGCCGTGTGTCAGCGGCGGTCCTTCCCCGGAAACTCGGAGAAGCTGCAGATGCCGGCTGCTCAGCCCACGCTCCCCTGCATCCCTTCCCTCTGCCCCCCACTGCACCGAGCAGCAGCACCCCTTCCCCACACTCAACCCCCCCCAAAAAAAAAAGCCGGC
>PVJN01034523.1:0-22712 GCA_004026805.1 Lasiurus borealis | reverse complement strand
AACTTTGGTTCTCTTGTATTTACATCTTTGAAGACCATTATTGAAGCAATATTTCCACAACGATAGCAGTAATTAGGTGCAGACCATACTGTTACCAACTTCTCATCGAACATAAACTTATAGCCTTCGTGCACTAGTTGGTGTGCTCTGCAGATGAGTTTTAAGTTGTTGATATGAACAAACTGCAATTTAGAAAGGACTGGTTAAGTATCCAGCATATTCTTTTAAATAATACCAACCCACATATATAATAAACATTTAAATAAAGTATAAATCCTGTTAGTAATACGGTTCTCATGACTATAAAATTAACTCTACAATTACCTTCAATGATTTCAATGAGTTTATAGGCTATAGAATCACTTTGGCCTGAGACTATTAAAGAGCTTAGAAATCATCAGTCACATAACGAGAAGTTTCTGGAAGAAAAGCATCCTACAAGTACTATCCGATATGAAACAAAGTTCTTATGGTTTAAAAATAAACATATTGTTACCGTATCTATAATTTACTAAGTGTTTAGTATAGTTCTTGCAAAAATTCTGCGATTTACTACCCTTTTTCAGTGTAATGAAACAGAGATTCAGACAGGATAAATAACTTGAACCTAGCTCTTGTTTCCATGTTCAATTACTTCCAATATAGCTCATGTGTGTGTGTGTGTGTGTGTGTGTGTGTGTGTGTTTGTGTGTGTAAATAGCTGAACCTCAAAAAGTTGCCTATTCACAATATACACATATATCAAGTCATTATAATGACAATACACATATATCAAGTCATTATAATGACAATTCCAATAATTGCAATATTTGGAAGAAAAGGAACATTTATTTTATATATGTTCCAAGTAGATGCTGAAGGAGGTGCTTTCATTATTCATCTCATTTAATTAAGGAAATGTTTACTGTATGATAAACTAGATGAGAAATGTTATATCCATAACCACCATAGTTTGAGTAACCTAGACTATGAGTTCGTTATCCACAGCCACCATAGTTTGTATTGTTCATTAGCCACCAACCAACCACTTTTCTGGAAATGTTGACTTTACCTCATTGGTGACCTTTGCGCCAAAAAGCCAACCTGCTCCTCGGGGACTGATAGCCCAAGTGTCTACATCTTCAGGATCTGACCACACCAGGTCACAGAACGCTCCTTTATGAGGGATTTCCTGATTCCGTTCAATGGTTCGAATCTGATCCAGTGTTTTGATATCAGGAGATAAACCACCATGAACACACAAAATCTGCTCATCTATTAACTAACGAAAAGGATAACAAAGAGTTGAACATATAATAATAAATTCAGTTATATCCAAATTCACCAATGAGTCATAATAATATCAATATAACTTAGATAGCAACTAGATGAAAATATGCAAAAAGTGTTATTGGCAAGAAATACGTTGTGACTTTAGAAAGATTCATATAAACTTACAGCTGCTACTGTGAGCATGTCAAAAACTTTGGTACAATATCTCCAGGCATTCGCATTTCCATATTTGGTTTGGCACTCATCTGTAAAAGAAACAGGGGAGTTCTCAGTAATGAAATTCTGAATCTGCCAATAAAAATAAAGAATATAGCCCTGGCCAGGTGGCTCAGTTGGTTAGAATATCCACCCAACATGCCAAGATTGGGGGTTTGATCCTGTCAGGACACATAACAAGAATTAACCATTCATTGCATGAATAAGTAGAACAACAAATCAATGTTTTTCTCTCTCTCCCTTTCTTCTTCTCTCTAAATTAATAAAATAAAAAAATAGCCCAGCCAGTGTGAGTTGGTGGTTGAGCATTGACCTACGAACCAGAAGGTCACTGTTCGATTCCTAATAGTCAGGGCACATAACTGTGTTGCGGGCTCAATCCCTGGTGGAGGGCATACAGGAAGCAGCAGATCAATGATTTTCCTCATTGATGTTTCTATCTCTCTCTCCCTTCCCCTTCCTCTCTGAAATAAATACAAATATTTTAAAAAAGAATAATAAAAATATAAAAATATTAATAAAGAATACAACAAATACAAGAACAACAGAAATTCAGTTTAAACTAGTAAGAGAGTCCAGCTTATCTTGATAATGATAGAAAATAATTCAAAATATAAAAATCTGAAGCTAAAGGTTATAAATTTATTTTCAAATCTCTCAATATCTACCTTGTGCTCAAGGAGAAATTCACATTAATAAGCTCAACAATTCTTCTATCTTCTTCAAAGAATTTCTTAACAATGTTTATTAAAACTTTGAACCATATAAAAATTTTATAAAAGCAGCCATTTTGCTTTTAAATAACTTTTAAATGTTTTTTTAAATGTTGATTTTAGAAAGAGAAGAAGGGAGAGGGAGAAAGAGAAACATTGATGTGAGAGAGAAACATCGATGTGCTGCCTCCTGCACATCCCCTGGGCATGTGTCCTGACTAGGAATCAAAACAGACCTTTTGGTGCACGGACCTATTCTCAACAAACTGAGCCACACAGGCCAATGCAGCAGCTATTTTGTTTTTAATGAATAAGTTCTATTTGTTTTTGTTGGTTTTTTTTTTTAGTTCTATTTCTAATCCCTGATGTCCTGAGATTCTCTAGAACAAATACACATTTTTAATATATATGTGAAAGGATATTTATATATACTTGGGATATCATATATATGCATATAAAAGGATATTCAATCAGCTATGTGTATATCAGCAACTTAAAAATAATTCCAATATTCAATGTTAAAGGGACTGGTTAAATCAGTGACAGGATATCCTTATAGTATAATATAAGCAGCTATAAAAAATAACATCAATGAAGTAAAAAGGCAGGTCACAATATTAAATGCGAAAAGCAACTATGATCCCATTTTAGCCTGGTGTGTATATGCACACACATATATTATACAACATACACACAAACACAGATATGTAGATATAGAATAAATTCTCAAACTTGCAGAACATTCACCTTTGACAACTTCAAGGGTCCTATTCCAAAAGTTCGGTATGGGGGCCCAGCCATCTGCATTTCTAACAAGCCCCCCAGATGATTCCAGTAAGAAAAACTAATGACAGTGCTTTGAGGCACTGGTCTAGAAAAATGTACACCAAAAATTTAAGAATCGTTCTCTCTCCATAGTAAGCTTTCCCATTGATTGGGGGAAGAGAGAAAGTTAAAGGGTGAGAAAGTGGAAAAGATTATCTGTATTTTCTAAATTTACTCTAAAGCACATGTATGACTTGTGTGTTTTTCCCCCAAAGAGGAATGTAAAACAACGTTCAGAATCAGAGAAACGGAAGGTCTTACCATAAAATCCATAAACCTGTGTTATCTGTCTACTCTCATGATTTCCTCGCAAAAGTGTAATACGATCAGGCCATTTAGCCTTTAGTGCAAGAAGGTAAGTGAAGGTCTCCAAACTATAGTAACCTCTGTCTACAAAATCACCCTGTAAAGTAAAAGATTACAGTTACAAACAATACAATGGCAACAATATATTTCAAAAATTATACCAAAGTGTACATAAGTCAGAGACACGGCCCAAAATAACAAAAATGAAGCGTTACACATTGAATTATTTGGAAATTGAGTTTTAACAAAAAATTCCACTGGAAGTAAATAGGCTGTTTTTACTAGTGTGTGTTAGTCCACAATTCAGGAGGCCTACAGATACCTGCAGTACAATTCTTCAATGATTTTTCCCTGCAAAACCACCATTTTTCAATTCTCTATTACCCACAGTAACGTGTTTCAAAAAGATAATGTGTAAATCAAAAATCTAAAATAAATTTCAAAAATATTTTAACTGAATCAGAAGAGCTACCAACTTGAATAAAATAGTTTTATTTTCTTTTGTAAAAGCAAACACCATAATTTTAACAGTGTTCCATGTTCAGCTTTGTATTTAACAATGGCATGTGATGAGATGCTATTTATACTTCCCATTAATTTTTTACTTGGGCCAATATTAGAACAATAAGAAAACAGCTAAAAGAATAATAGGAAAGTGACCCAGAAACTTATAGAAGGAAGACACAGAAAAAGTAAAACAGTAACATTACTTTCTGAAAGAAAAGTAAGCAAATATGCATCTTTATAGCAAATGTGTCTGTGCATATTCCTCAACTCATAGATTAGTAACATAAAAATGAATACTCAAAAAAGTTTGGTAAAGTAACAATAAATTAAAGATTTATGCTTTAAACCAGCGGTTCTAGGATTATTTTTCTTCCCAACCATTACTAAGGGCTACAACCCATTCTTATGTATTCAGCAATTTACTAAAGCAATTATTCTCAATTAGAGGACCCAGAAAAATGTAGAAAGGTACAGAATCCCCTTTTTAGATATTTAAATAGTGATTATCAAATAGTAATAAAATTATTATGTAATATGCATGTAATAAGACAGATCTTTTCCTTTTTAAATGAGTACTTGATGTCACTGGCTTTTACATACCATAAATATGTAGTTTGTGTCAGGAACCTGACCTCCAGTTCTGAATAGTTCACAAAGGTCATAAAACTATAAAAGAAAGACAATATTTGTTTATTACAAATTCCTCTAAAGGAGTAAAATAATAAAACTGAGAGCAAAATGTATAAAGAAGCAGTTAATTATGAAGACTTCAAATACTGACAATAAAAAAAGTATAGGCAGCTGAAACCGGTTTGGCTCAGTGGATAGAGCGTCACTCTGCGGACAGAAAGGTCCCAGGTTCGATTTCGGTCAAGGGCATGTATCCTTGTTGCGGGCACATCCCCAGTAGGGGGTATGCAGGAGGCGGCTGATTGATGTCTCTCATCGATGTTTCTAGCTCTCTGTCCCTCTCCCTTCCTCTCTGTAAAAAATCAATAAAATATATTAAAAAATATAAAAGAAATTAAGCATACACTGAGTGAAATAAAAAATATTATATAGAGACCTAATAGCAGACTAAAGGATCAAAAGAATCAAGTCAAAGATTTGAAATACGAATAAGCAAAAAACACCCAAATGGAAAAGCAAAAAGCAAAAAGAATTTAAAAATATGAAGATCGTGTAAAGAGCCTCTGGGACAACTTCAAGCATACCAACTTCTGAATTATGGGGGTGCCAGAAGGAGAGAGAGAGCTACCAACAAGTTCAGGAAGCGTAGAGAACCTCAAACAAAAGGAATCCAGCCGAGACTGGTTTGGCTCAGTGGATAAAGCATCGGCTTGTGGACTGAAAGGTCCCAGGTTCAATTCCAGTTGAGGGCATGTACCTTGCTTGCGGGCACATCTCCACTGTGGGGTGTGCAGGAGGCGGCTGATCGATGTCTCTCTCTCATTGATGTTTCTGACTTTCTTTCTTTTTTAAAAAAATATTTTATTGATTTTTTACAGAGAGGAAGGGAAAGGGATAGAAAGCCAGAAACATCGATGAGAGAGAGACATCAGCCGCCTCCTGCACGCCCCCTACTGGGGATGTGCCCGCAACCAAGGTACATGCCCTTGACCGGAACCGAATCTGGGACCTTTCAGTCCGCAGGCCGACACTCTACCCACTGAGCCACACCGGTTTTGGCTGTTTCTTTCTCTCTCCCTTCCTCTCTGTAAAAAAACAATAAAATATATTTTAAAAAATAATAAAATAAAATTAAAAAATTTAGGAGCTAGCTGAAGTGATGTGTGTGTATTTCTTTTTAAATTATTTCAGAGAGGAAGGGAGAGATAGAAACATCAATGATGAGAGAAAATCACTCATCAGCTGCCTCCTACATGCCCCTACTGGGGATCAAGGCTCAACCTGGGCATGTGTCCCTTGACCGAAACTGAACCTGGGACCCTTCAGTCCACAAGTGGACACTCTATCCACTGAGCCCAACGGGCTTGGGCTAGGGCTGATGTGACTTTTTAAACAGGCAGTGCATAGTCCAGTCAGGATTTAAAACAAGCTCGGACTGATACTGAAGTCTACCATCTCCAGACTAGATTATACTACTTCAATGCATCTCAGCAGTACAGTTGTCATTCGTATCTGCAGATTCCCAGACTCTTACTGCAGACTCATCCCCATTCAACCAGCAATATATCGAAAATATCTGGACCAGGGGCGGGTGAACAGGGAATGTTATGTTTCTGTTGACATGTACCATGTATAGGCCTACAATGATTGTAGGCCTGAACACATGCAGACTTTCTTTTCTTCTCATTATTCCTTACACAACTATTTACATAGCATTTACACTGTATTAGGTATTATAAGTAATTTAGATTTAAAGTATACGTGGGGATGTGCATAAGTTATATGCAAATACTATGCCATTTTTGTATATGAGCATCCCAGGATTTTGGTATTTGTGGGATGTCCTGGAGCCAATCTCCTGAGGATATGGAGGGACAGCTGTATATGCTTGCCAGCATGTTTATTTACACTTATAACCCAATCCTGCAATTCCAGAACTGGCCCATGGGAAAGACAACTATACAAGTCCCAAAGGACATGTCTTACATCTAGTTTACTCAATCAACAGACTGCTAGAAGCTCTACAAGCCCCATGTTTTCGATTAGCAATTGTTTTAAAGGGTCAAGTACAAATGAAACCATGTTCAGTTTGGTGATATTCTTAAATTAATATGGGCTACTGGGCATCCAAATGCATTTCAAGTCTCTGCTCTGTCCCTTAACAGCTGAGAGAGTTTGGGCTAATTCTTCAATCTTTTAGTCTCAGTTTCCTTCTCTACAAAATGATCCAATCGTATAAAACTCTTGAGAAAATTTTACATGGAATATGCTAAAAAGCAGTTTATTAACCTCAAAACACAAGATAAATGTTAGCAAATATTGTACATTTGATTGAATACAGAAGTACAATTTTATGATTTCAATTAATTTTCACAATCTGAAGTTGTCTCTAAGTTCCTGACCTTTACTCATGACTGTAATTCACATATTGAAAAGTTCTTGATAACCCCTCAATTTAATTTTTAATACCTTTATTGAGTGAGAGAGAATCATTGATCCACTGTCTCCTGCACACCCCACACAGAGGATTCAAGCCCATAACCTGGGCATGTGTCCTGACCCCAGGAATCAAACTGTGACCTTCTGGTTCATAAATCAACCACTGAGCCATGTCAGCTGAGCAACCACTCAACTTTATTTTTTTAATCAATTCATACCAGTATACTAAGTTCGTTCATTCCTTCCTTCCTTTCTTTTTGTTAATCCTCATCTAAGGATATTTTTCCATTGATTTTTAGAGAGAGTGGAACGGAGGGGAAAGACAGAGAAACATCGATGTGAAAGAGACACATTTATTGGCTGCCTCCTGCACACACCCCAGACTGGGCCAGGAATGTGTCCTTGGCCAGAATCGAACCCAGGACCCTTCTTCAGTCTGTGGGTCAACACTTTATCCACTGAGCCAAACCAGCTAGGGCAACTTTAATGTTATAATCAGAAAACGTTGCTTGGTTTATTCCAGTTTTTATGAATGTATTAAGAAACTGCTTAGCCCTAGCCAGTTTGGCTCAGTGGATAGAGCGTAAGCCTGAGGACTGAATGGTCCGGGTTCGATTCCTGTCAAGGGCACATGCTGCATGAGGCAGTCAATCAATGATTCTCTCTCATCGTTGATATTTCTATCTTTCTCTCCCTTTCCATTCCTCTCTGAAGTCAATAAAAATATTTTTTAAAAGAAACTGCTTATATTCATATCCTTTATGTTATGTAAAATATAAATGTTTATTATAGTTTTGGAGAGAAGTTACATGGAAATATTAAGAAATTCACTCCAAGCCCTAACCGGTTTGGCTCAGTGGATAGAGCGCTGGCCTGTACACTCAAGGGTCCCAGGTTCTTCGATTCTGATCAAGGGCATGTACCTTGGTTGCGGGCACATTCCCAATAGCGGGTGTGCAAGGATGTTTCTCTCCCATTGATGTTTCTCTCTCTCTCTCTCCTTCCTCTCTGTAAAAAATAAATAAAATATATTTTTAAAAAATTCGCTCCTAAAATCTACTAAGATCACATGTGACATAATGGGGTATCTATTTAGAAGCTGAGAACATGCAGATGTCAGATTGATTATAATCTCAACCTTCAGAGAACAGACTGAAAAGCCAAAAAGAAGAGCCCTCTAAGTAGTCAAATTAAGATTTTACTCATTCAGCAGCTAGCCCCTAACCACAATCTACTCACCCACATTTCTGCTCCTTTAAATATCATATGTAAGAGAGGAAATTGTGAGAAGACAGTAAGTCCTGTTAGCATTCATAAATACTATAATGTTCACAGTGTGTATCTGTCTTGTAGTCCAAATTCCATTGCATGCATACAGCAAGATATGAGTGTTCAGTACACCTTTCATTTCCCATATAAATACTACACGTTTCCAACTAGACTAAACACTGACATTAAGAATCTAAAGATGACATGTGCCCGTCCTGCCTTGACTCTTAAAAGCAAACAAATAAAAACCCAGCAGAGGAAAAAATAGATTCTTCCTGTGAAATCACACGCCAATAATTTTCTCTCTGAACCTTTGCTATTCTCATTCCCACCAAGGAAATTCGCATCTCCTATTAACCATAATAACTGTGAGCAGTCCACACTTGTGTTTTATATTTCCCCTTTTCCATAGAACAATAGTACTGCATTCTATTTAGTCTGCATGCATAATTTCAACAAACTCCATGAATAATTTGACCACTGCTTTTATTCACTTAGTTAACAGTCATACAGACTGAAGTCACCTAGCCAACTACCAGCTGTTGTTTATTTGTTGTTTGTTTGTTTGCAGCACACATGTACTATGGACAGTACAAAGCTAAAGTCTGCTTAGGAAATTTTACCTGTCCGTGTATGTCTCCACACACTGTTACTGGTGTCGATACTGGCTGAACATTTGATTCTTCCAGGAGGAGGTCACAAACATAGTCACATAGCCGCTGTAAGGAGAAAAGATAAAACGCAACCTGTTATTGCAATTTTAAAACTAAGGATCACATGACAAAAAGACAAATACTAATACTTAATTTGTTTGATAGGAAAGGAAACTGTCTTTGATGATTCTGGGATTGTTTACAGTAGTTAGCTCCCAAAGTTTACAACCTACTACTTGCTTTTTTTTTTCTTTTTTTAACTCTAACTCACTTCCAAAAAACAAATATGCCATGTTTGGCCTGTGTTGTTTTCAATAGTCTTTCATTACCACCATCTTTCTTATCTTGCCAGAATAAAGAGCACTTCTCTTTTCACGATGGCTTCACAGAGTAGCAATTAATATTTAAAACAATTTTTTCTGCTACTGTACAATTTCAAAAATAAAACAATATAGTGATGTTTTAAAGTACCTATTTCAAGATCTTACTTACTTTTTTAAAAAAATAGATTTTTATTGATTTCAGAGAGGAAAGGAGACGGACAGAGAGATAGAAACATTAATTGATTGGCTCCCTCCTGCATGCCCCCTCCTGGGGATCAAGCCTACAACCTGGGCATACGTCCTTGACTGGAATCGAACTCAGGGCCCTTCAACCCACAGCAGACGCTCTATTCAATAAGCCAAAGCAGGTAGGGCTTCCCCACCTTTCTTAGGTATAAATATTTGGGATATTTTTTCAGGTACACTCACCAAACCTCCTCAAAGAGAACCCCACCAGAAGTATTTGTAGAGCCCTAGCCAATTTGGCTCAGTGGATAGAATATTGGCCTGAGGACTAAAAGGTGCCAGGTTCAATTCGGGTCAAGGGCACATGTCCGGGTTGTGGGCTCGATCGCCAATGTGGGACATGCAGGAGGCAGCCGATCCATTATTCTCTCTCATCATGGATGCTTCCATCTCTCTCTCTCTCTCTCTTCCTCTTTGAAATCAATAAAAATCTATTTTTTTAAAAAAGTACTTGTAGCTGAAACCGGTTTAGCTCAGTGGATAGAGCGTCAGCCTGCAGACTGAAAGGTCCCAGGTTCGATTCCAATCAAGGGCATGTACCTTGGTTGCGGGCACATCCCCAGTAGGGGGCGTGCAGGAGGCAGCTGATCAATGTCTCTCTCATCAATGTTTCTAACTCTATCTCTCTCTATAAAAATATTAATTAAAAAATATATTTTTTAAAAAAAAGTATTTGTAGAAGTGCTTTGCTTTCATTTGTACAAGAGTGGCCAGAGTTTTCCATTTGTTGCCATGAAACCTGCACATTGTCAGGCACTTGTCCTATCCACACTCTCTTTCAAATTTGACATCATTTAAAAAGAGTCCTATCTTCCATCAATGGAGGTGAGAGCCCATACCATGAATTCAATTTAAATGTTTCCCTCAACTACAGTGGTTGGCAAACAGCGGCTCAGAAGCCACATGTATGCAGCTCGCCAGCAGCGGTTTGCTACTCTGTTGACCAATGAGTTTGCTCACCACTGCCCCCAACACATCCTCTGACACAAGCTGCCAAAGAAGCTCATCTCCCGCTCTTCTTTCCAGAATGCATCTCTGGGAAAGAAAAGTTCTCTGTCTCTTGCAATGTTGATCTTTCTATTTGCTTACTCTCGGGTACTGGTGGTTACTTGTAAATTTGAGGGCCCCAAATGTTTATACCCCTTTAAAGATCAATTATTAAAATGTTACCCAAATAAACCTATTATAAATTCCACCCTGAATTAAGTCAGATTGTCCTCTAAAGAGGCCTGTCCTCACCCTGCATTGCACTGCCCTCCTTTCCCAAGTTGGACTTTACAGCCATGCCATCAACCTGTAGTATCGGACACTGTAGAAACAGTCCTCTATAGAGCCTGTCACTGTGCAGACTACAAGTGAGGCACATAGGATGCTATGATTAAACAGCTGCCTTCAAGGAGGACCCAGGGAAGGAATGTCTCTATCAAGAATAAATGTGGCCGAGACCGGTTTGGCTTAGTGGAGAGTGTCGGCCTGCGGACTGAAAGGTCCCGGGTTCGATTCCGGTCAAGGGGATGTACCTTGGTTGCGGGCACATCTCCAGTGTGGGGCGTGCAGGAGGCGGCTGATCGATGTCTCTCTCTCTCATCGATGTTTCTGACTTTCTATCCCTTTCCCTTCCTCTCTGTAAAAAATCAATAAAATATATTTTTTTTAAAAAGAATAAATGTGATTCCATAAGAAGCTTGTTTTTTTTTATCATCTTATAGACTCTGAATTTTTTAATTGATCGGTTTCTACCTTTCGTTCACTCCCAGAACTCAGGGCCTAATCTCAAAGAAGTAACCTGATCATCACAGCTTCATCTTGATATTCTATCTTTATTTTCTCTTTGTCTCATTTTTCTTATTCTGAATATTTATCTTGCTACACTGAATGCATCTTTGTTAACCACTCTGTATCCTATAGAAACACAGTGAATCGTCATTTAATTAACACTTTTAAACTAATCACAGCACAGCTTCATGAGAGAACCTCATGGTTACCATATGTGAATGTGCCAGAATTTGCACCAACATAGGCCAGGGTCTCCTAGCCCTTGAGGCCTCCAGACCTGAAGGAGACTGACCCATATCCCAGTACCGATCTGAAAGTAACGTGTGGAGAATGTAAATCACTCAGGCAGCATCTTTAACCTGAAGTCAGGAACACTAACTTGCGTAAAGTAAATGCTGCTTCCTATAATAACTGCCATGTCTACAGTCCCAACTGAGGATTCAGAGTTAAGTCTCTAAACCAAACCATTACTCTCATCTCTCCAGTTCAGCAGGAGCTTACAAATTCATATCAAGCAAACACAAAAATAAGAAGTCAGAAATCTCAGGACAAACACTACATATGTCAGCCAGCTACACTAGAACATACAGTGGCCCCACAGAATGCAGCCTTGCCGTGGAAGAGGCTCCTCCAGAGCCCTTCACATCTTTGTTCTGCTGCCTGGTTTGTAGGAAGTTTGTTACACTCACTGCTCCAAAACAGGCACCGAGGCAAGATGCTTCATCTCATCCCAAATTTAGGGTAAACTATACCCACCTCTCTGCATGGTGCCCATTAATTCCTAATCCTTGAACAAGTAGGGGTTCATGGCCCCCATGCTTAGGAGACCCTATTTCCCTTGTCTACCTTTTCCTCAAGATACTTGTTCATGGTTCCATTCTATTTTCTGCTCCTGTATCCCTGTAACCTCTAGTCACTCAGAAACACTGAGCTTTAAATTCTTCACCATACATCACTTCTCGGCCTTTTGGCTAAGATCAAGTGTAAATTCTCCACCATAGTATTACCACTGATAATTCTTTATTGTGGAGGGCTTCTGTCCAGTGAATTATAGGATATTTAGCAACATCTCTGGCTTCTACACCCACTAGATACCCACAGTTATATCCCCCACCCCCACCCCGCAAGCTGTGACAAATAAACATGTCTCCAGACATTGCCAAACATCCTCCTGGGTGCAAATCATCCCCAGTTGAGAACTGCTGGTAATAGACCTTTCTCCTGAGTTTAATACTAGGACAGTGCCTGCAGCACATATGGCAATCAATAAATTGTTGAGCAAAACCAAGATGGTGGCATAGGTGAACAACTACACTGCTGCCTCACACAACAACTTCAAAACCACAGCAAAAAGACAGAATGGACACCATCCAGAACCACAGGAAAGCTGGCTGAGTAGAAATTCTACAACTAGAAAGAAAGAGAGGGCTCACAGAGACCCAGAGGAGCTGCAAAAGGCTGAGGTACGGAGACGCGCGCATGGAGAGGACGGGCACATGGAGAGGACGGGCGGCTGAGGGCCTGGCTGGCTTCCTATAACAGGAGGGAGGTGGAAACTCCAAGTGCACTAAACCCCACTTCTGACTGCACTGAACCCCAGTTCCGGGAAAGACTCATACGGGAGGAATCTGGACTGTCGTGAAAAGGAAGGGGTGCACAGAAACTTAGGGGAGCTGCGAAAAGCAGAGGTCGGGAGGCAGACAGAGCCCCCCTCAACTGCACTGAAATCCAGGTCCAACTGCACTGAACCCCCATTTCAGGTGAGACCCTGGGGACTCAGACTCATACGGGTCCCCGGAGCGCACGGAAACTCAGGGGAGCCAGAAAGGCAGAGGTCTGGATTCGCTCATGCAACTGTGCACAAAGAAGGCTGCAGTGATTACCAGAGACACTGAGCCCAGAAGCCACATAGGGCAGGGCTGATGGGAAACCGAGGCTGTCTGCTCAGCCCTGAGACTCCGCCACATCCAAGCCCAGCACAGAGGCCTTTGCAATCTTACAAGTCTTAACACTGAGTCCAGCTCAGAAGTTCTCTGGGTGTAAACATAGCTGATCCTCACAGTCAATTGGCTTGGAGGTCAATTCCGCCCAGTGATACCAACAACAATCAATACTTAACTACAACAAGGCTGTACACACAGTCCACAAAGGGCGCACCAAGAATGCCACCTCAGGTAACTGGGAAGGTGGAGCCATGGGGCCCTATAGGACACCTAGCACACAAAGCTACTCTACCAACACAAAGCGAAAATGCGGAGACAATGGAACAGATCACAAACAAAAGAAATGGAGGAAAACAAACAACTGAATATAGAATTCAAAACCAGGATTATAAGGTTTTTTTAAGAATTTCCTGCCGAGCCGAGACCGGTTCGGCAGTGGATAGAGTGTCGGCCTGCGGACTGAAGGGTCTCGGGTTCGATTCCGGTCAGGGGCATGTGTCTTGGTTGCAGGCACGTTCCCGGTGGAGGACGTGCAGGAAGCAGCTGATCGATGTCTCCCTCTCACCGATGTTTCTAACTCTTGATCCCTTTCCCTTCCTCTCTGTAGAAAATCAATAAAGTATATTTAAAAAAAAAAAAAGAATTTCCTAGAAAAGATGGATAAATTTAGCAAGACCCAAGAGGAGATGAAAAAGTTCCAACTAGAAATTAAACAGACACTGACTGAAATAAAAAAATATTATACAGAGACCTAATAGCAGACTAGAGGAACACAAGAATCTAGTCAAAGATTTGAAATACAAAGAAGCAAAAAGGAAAAAAGAATCCAAAAATGTGAAGATAGTGTAAGGAGCCTCTGGGACAACTTCAAGCGTACCAACATCAGAATTATGGGGGTGCCAGAAGAAGAGAGAGCGCAAAATACTGAAAACCTATTTGAAAAAAATAATGACTGAAAACTTCCTCCACCTGGCCAAAGAAATAGACTTATAAGTCCAGAAAGAACACAGAATCCCAAACAAAAGGAATCCAAAGAGGACCACACCAAG
This sequence comes from Lasiurus borealis, assembly GCA_004026805.1. Classification (NCBI taxonomy): domain Eukaryota; kingdom Metazoa; phylum Chordata; class Mammalia; order Chiroptera; family Vespertilionidae; genus Lasiurus; species Lasiurus borealis. Next base: position 8,545 of record PVJN01034523.1, on the reverse strand, counting down.
ACACATAATTAAAATGCTAAGAGCAAAAGACAAAGAGAGAATATTAAACAGCAAGAGAAAAACAATTACCTACAAGGGAGCACCCATAGGATTGCCAGCTGATTTCTCAACAGAAACTATGCAGGCCAGATAGGAGTGGCAAGAAATATTCAAAGTGATGAAAAGCAAGAACCTACAACCAAGATTACTCAACCCAGCAAAGCTATCATTCAGAATTGAAGGGCAGATAAAGAGCTTCACAGATAAGAAAAAATTAAAGGAGTTCATCAACTCCACACCAGTATTATATGAAATGCTGAAAGGTATTCTTTAAGAAGAGGAAGAAGCCAAAACCGGTTTGGCTCAGTGGATAGAGCATCAGTCTGTGGACTGAGGGGTCCCAGGTTCGATTCCGGCCAAGGGCATGTGCCTTGGTTGCAGGCACATCCCCAATGGGGGGCGTGCGGGAGGCAGCTGATCGATGTCTCTCTCTCATCGATGTTTCCAGCTCTCTATCCCTCTCCCTTCTTCTCTGTAAAAAATCAATAAAATATATTTTTTTAAAAAAAAGAAGAGGAAGAAGACAACAAAGGTAAACATAAAAATTATGAACAACAGAACAACAAGTACATATCTATCAACAAGTGAATCTAAAAATCAAGTAAATTGAAAATCTGATGAACAGAATAAACTGGTGCATATAATAGAATCAGGGCATAGAAAGGGAGTGGACTGATAATTCTCAGGGGGGAAAGGGCTGAGGGCAGGGGTGCAGAGAGACAATGGACAAAAATCATACACTTACGGAGGAGGACAATGGGGAGGAGGTAAGGGCAGAGGGTGGGGTGGGAGCCGGGTGGAGGGGAGCTATGGGGGGGAAAAAAGAGGAACAATTGTAATAATCTGAATAATAAAGATTTATTAAATTAAAATAAGTAAAAATAAAAATAAATATTTGTTAACTAACCAACTTGTGTATCCAAGTTTTCTGAACATCTCTACCTTAATGTCTTGGCTTAGCACCATCTCAAATCCAGTGTGCTCAAACCAAACTTCCTTGCATTCCTTAATCTAGTTATAGCATTAACTAAGTTATCCATGCCAGAAGCTAAGAGATTACACTGAACTCTTCCCTCTCCCTCATCACCTAGACTTATTCTATCAACAGGTCCTATTATACTTCAAGTTCTCATGTCACTTGATCTATTGTTTCTATGAGATTCCTATCCCATTCCAACTCATGGTTCACAATGTTGTCATAATATTTCTAAAATCTACTGTCACTTCCTTAAAAACCTCTCAAGGGCACTCCTCCGTTTATGGCAGTGTTTTCCATAATCCACTCAAGCACCATCATCAAGATTTTGTCATACTCCTACAACAGTGTGTTCATATAACAGTTTTCTTTGAATCTACTTTTTTTTTTTTGTTAGCCACATTTTAAACAATTGTGTCAAAAAGTCACAGAATGTTTTCCCCTAAAATACAAAAAACATTTAACTACGTACTACCTAAAAGATGACAATCCAAATTTATCAGCCTAGTTTGCCATGATTTTGTCCTCTGCATGTCCTCCCAGCTCCACTTCCAGGCGTATCAACCGCCTCAGATTCCTTGAATCAACTGTGTTCTTTCTTTTGGATTAAGCTATGCCATGGCACGATATTTATCCTGCCTGCATGTTCTTTCCTTCCTGTTCTGTCTACCTAAACAAACTCTGCTCATCCTCTCATTTCTCCTTGATGGTATCAGAATTAGATGCTGCTTCTCTGTTTCCTAATATCTTAGCCAGTCCTCTACTTTAGCACCTGTCACACCATGCGATGATCATGTGTTCATCTTTCATATCTCCCTTACTACACTGAGAGGCCCTCAAAGGCAGAGACAAGTATGGGATTCTACCTCTAGTACTCACATGGAACAGTACTTGACACAGGAAGCATTTAAAGAAAGGTTTGTTGCCAAAACCGGTTTGGCTCAGTGAATAAGAGCGTCGGTAGGCCTATGGACTGAAAGGTCCCAAGTTTGATTCCCATCAAGGGCATGTGTCTTGGTTGCAGGCACATCCCCAGTAGGGGGTGTGCAAGAGGCGGCTGATCGATGTCTCTCTCTCATCAATGTTTCTGACTCTATCCCTCTCCCTTCCTCTCTGTAAAAAAATCAATGAAATATATTTTTAAATTAAGGTTTATTGTTAAACAGTATACAGTTTGATTCAACAAGCATTATCTGATTATCACATATAAGGCAGTTTTAATACTGTAAAGAATATCATAAACAAGATATGGCCCTGGCCCTCAATAAGCTTGTATTCTAATGGGGGAGATGGACACATTTGCTACCAGACAAGACAGAATACTGTAAGTGGCAAAATGGAGTAAAAATGCTATTGGGAAAAGGTTAATATAGAACAAAAAGAACGGGGATTTTTTAAAATATGTTTTTATTGATGTTTAGAGAGAAAGAAAAGGAGAAGGATAGAGATAGAAACCCTGATGACACAGAAATATCATCTATCGGCTGCCCCCTGCTTGGGATTGAGCCTGCAACCTGGGCATGTGCCCTGACCCAGAATTAAACAGTGATTTCTTGCTTCCTGGGTTGAAGCCCAACCACTGAACCACGCTGACCTGGCAAGAATGGGACTTTTTATTAGCAATTAAGTTCAGGCATGTCCTCTGCTGAGTAACTCAGGTCAAAATCACTTAAACCTCATCAATTCCTGGCTTTGGTACTTACTCTGCCTATCACAAGGATTGTGTAAATGACAGAATGGATAAGAAGTGCTCAGAAGACTATAAGTCGCTATGTAAATTCTAATCATTATTAATAATTCGGACTATGGAATCCAGGAACCTTGTATGGAGAAAGTGGCTAAAGCTCAAAAGAGGCATGGAGTTTATTGCATAGAGCAGTGATCGGCAAAGTGTGGCCCACAAGCCACATGCAGATGGCAAGGTGCGGTTTGTCGCTCTGTTGACTAATGAGTTTGCCAACCACTGGGATAGGGGCTTAATCACAAGGAACAACAGCCTGTAATTATTGGAATCGAGAGTCTAGGTCAGTAGTCGGCAAACTCAGTCAACAGAGTGGCAAACCGTGTTCGCAAGCCACAGTTTGCCGACCACTGGCATAGAGAAGCATAAGTGGTGGTTATGGACATGAACCCTGGAACCAGACTTGCCTAGGTTTGCATCCCAGCTCGTCCATTTACTTACTAGCTGCATGACTTTGGAAAGTTAATCTGTCTGTGCTTCAGTTACCTGTTTGTAAAACACGGCAAATATTAGTACCCAACCCACAGATTATTAAATAATTTAATATAGCCCTCGCCACTTTGGATCGGTGGATAGTGTGTCAGCCTACCGACTGAAGGGTCCCAAGTTTGATTCCGGCCAAGGGCACATGCCTGGGCTGTGGGCTTGATCCCCAGTAGGGGGCATGCAGGAGAAAGCCAATCAATGATTCTCTCTCAGCATTGATGTTTCTCTCTCTCTCTCCATCTCCCTTCCTCTCTGAAATCAATAAAGAAATATTTTTTTGCCAAGACCAGTTTGGCTCCGTGGATAGAACGTCAGCTTGTGGACTGAAGGGTCCCAGGTTCGATTCCGGTCAAGGGCATATATCCTGGTTGCGGGCACATCCCCAGTAGGGGGCGTGCAGGAGGCGGCTGATAGATTCTCTCTCATCTATGTTTCTAACTCTCTATCCCTCTCCCTTCCTCTCTGTAAAAAAAAATCAATAAAATATATTTTAAAAAATTCAATATATGTGTTATGTACATATTAAATAGGTGACAAAAACAAACCAAAAAGAAGCAAAAGGGCAAGGAAGTACAGAGCATGTTGTCAGAAGACAGCAGTCCACTGTGCTTAGAAGAGAAGATTTAAAGAAGAAAAAGTGATGAAGTGGAAGACATATCTAGAAAAGCAAGCTATTTGTCATCCTAAAAAGGCTATTAACTGTATCAGAAAGAGCTCTGCACAAGGAGGCTTTCCAACCTAATTCATGGCTTAGCAGGACATCCTCAGACAAATCATAAATACCAAAACTGAGTCCCCCCTCAGTAAAATGAAAAGGGTCTGGAATTAGATGAACTCTAATTCTCTCTCAGCTCTGCGATTCTAGGAAGTGGGCTGGGGAGTGATTAGAGGTGCGCACTGTCCATTAGATCCCTGCAGCCACATGTAGCTATTGAGCACCTGAAATGAGACTGGCCTTAATTAGAACATGTCATAAATATAAAATATACACATTTCATAGACTTAGTACAAAAAAAGGGAAATATTACATTAGTAATTTTATATTAATTACATGTTGAAATTAGGTTAAATAGTACTAAAATTAATTCCATCTCTTTTTTTTTTCACTTTTAAAAAAATGTTTTTTGCACCCTAGCCAGTTTTGCTCCGTGGATAGAACATCAGTCTGTGGACAGGTTCAATTCCAGTGGAGGGCAGATGCCTGAATTGTGGGCTGATCCCCAGTAGGGGAAAGTGCAGGAGGCAGCTGATCAATGCTTCTCTCTCATCATTGATGTTGCTTTCTCTCCCTCTCCCTTCCTCTTTGCAGTCAATAAAAATATTTTAAAAAATAAAAAAACATTTTGCAGCTCATATTTCTAAGCTTTTTATTTCTACTGGACAACACCGTTACAGACTATTTTCAGAATACACAAGAGACTGTGGTTCTGTGGCCAAAATGACAAACAAAATGTAAGGCATTATCAAAAACAGTCTTAAAAACACGCTTCTGGTCCCTTATAAAGTCATGGCATATACCAAAGTCCTGTACTATGTTCAGTTTTCCTTGTATTAACCGAAGAAAGATACAATGCAAATCCAAACTCAAGTAAACAGAATGATCAATAAGACAGGCAATAAGGTTAGAGACAAGTATGTATGGAAAGATAAAGACTACAATATATGATGACAATCTATAAAATCAGACCAAAGCTGAATGAGAATTTATGAAATGCTGTTCAACAAATATCAGGAAAAAAGCAAGGGAGAATTCTTTAAAGCTTTATGGAAGTATTTCAGACAGAGGTACAACTTTGCAGAACAAGTAGCCTTATAAAAAAACTCAGGGATGGCTCAGATTAAAAGAAAAAGTGAATTCTACAAAGATTATACCTACTATTAATCCATAAAAGTGGTTACTGTAGAATTACACAATTCTCTGTATTGCATCTCTGAGATAGACACTAGTATTTTCCCAATCCTTACGATGGTAACTGTCTTAAGTTCCTCAGTAAGAAAACTGAACACCAACTCAACATGCAATTTCTTTGCTTACATGTCCCTTTTAAGAACCACCTAAGAGATCTGACAATCTTCAAGTTATAAAACCCATCACCTGCCTAAGTTCTTACGTTTAAATATTCAATAAACCTGATTTTTTATCATTCAGTCTTCCACAGCCAGATATGGAATCTGCATCTTTTTTTTAATATATTTTATTGAATTTTTTTACAAAGAGGAAGGGAGAGGGATAGAAAGTCAGAAACATTGATGAGAGAGAGACATCGATCAGCCGCTTCCTGCACGCCCCTTACTGGAGTTGTGCCCGCAAGCAAGGTACATGCCCCCGACCGGAATCGAACCCGGGACCTTTCAGTCCACAGGCCAATGCTCTACCTACTGAGCCAAACCCGGTCTCGGCGGAATCTGTATCTTCTATGAGCAGCTCTGAAATTTTCATTGTAGATGAGAATCACATGACCTCTTTTTAAAGAAAGGTTACACTTTTATATTTCATCCTTAATCCTTCAAAACAGTTATATTAATTTGATTGAGTACCAGTGATTTGACCACTTCCAATTTAGGTATAGAGAAATCATGATTTTATCTAGAACATCCTCTGCATTTATTTTATTTAGTACGTCCAACTTTTAGTCAGTCTAAAACACAGTGAGTTTCTGTCTTTCCTCCCAGAACAAATCTCTTCCATATGATCATTAAGTGGCCCCAATGATTACTTTCCTTCCCCACAGAATCTTTCACTTTGGCTTAAAAGTCTCCGAAAAGGTGCTCCTGGAATACTTTGTTGGCCTGCCGAATTTTAGTTTGCACTTCATTCCAAGAAGTAAAATCAAATTTAAAGTTTTTAAAAATATACCAAAGAGGAGCAAATTAATTTGACAAAAACATTTCTAAGACCAAAAAAAAAGCCTTTGCTTAAAAGAAAAATTCATAATTTTCCCCAGTAGTTGTCCAGAAGATTTTTTTTAAAAAACATTAAGAAACATACATGCCAAATACAGTCCATTTTGTGTTGCAAGCGGAAATGAAAGGGTTTAATAATATTTCCTTGAGGTGGGAAGGAAATCTGTTTATCAAACTGAGAGGTCTAAAGAAAATCCAACTGATTATCATCCAAATCATTTTTTAATGTGCAATTTCAAGTTAATATCAACATACATTTTTATAATAAGCAACATTTTACTAATTATAAACACAAAGCTTAAAACAGCTTCCCATATGCTAAAGAACAGAAAATTTCACCTCAGTTCACTGACATGCAAAACCCCGCTTCTCTCATGGGGTGAACAATGCTACCAAAAGATGTCTGGTTAGTGTTCCATGATCTGGGTCCCAATATTGCTTGTATCTTTGTTTCTTAAAGAAGCCACAAAGGTCCCTAACCGGTTTGGCTCAGTAGATAGAGCATCGGCCTGCAGACTCAAGGGTCCCAGGTCCGATTCCGGTCAAGGGCATGTACCTTGGTAGCAGGCACATCCCCAGTGGCGGGGTGTGTGCAGGAGGCAGCTGATTGATGTTTCTAACACTCTCTCCCTCTCCCTTCCTCTCTGTAAAAAAAATCAATAAAATATATATTTTTAAAAAAGAAGCCACAGCCAAGACCGGTTTGGCTCAGTGGATAGAGCGACGGCTTGCGGACTGAGAGGTCCCAGGTTCGATTCCGGTCAGGGGCATGTACCTTGCTTGCAGGCACATCTCCACTGTGGGGTGTGCAGGAGGTGGCTGATCGATGTCTCTCTCTCATCGATGTTTCTGACTTTCTATCTCTCTCCTTTCCTCTCTGTAAAAAATCAATAAAATATTAAAAAAAATACTTAAAAAAAAAAAAGCCACAAAGCACTCAGATGAGTATGAAAACTACATTTCTACGAATATGGCTTTGTCCTCATTTTAAATTATCCTATTAAGGGGAAAATGCACAAGAATGACTCTCCTATAACACAGCGCACATCATTTACCTCTAAGTACAAGTAAGTTACATTCACAACAGCACCTTTGGCTTTCAACATTCTGCACATCTGTTTGTCGTTCAATACCAACTTCCTGTACCAAACGAGACGGCAAAAGAAAAAAAAAACAACAGTAACATCTTCCTTAAGCGAAAAAAAAAAAAAAAAATTCACCCAGATAAACTGCTTCAAACCCAAGCTGAAAGAATAAAAACGATTTCAAAAACTATTGGCAGTTTACCCACTTACCGCACGGCAAACAAATCAATGTTCATTGAGCAAATAAAAGAGAGGAGCACCAACTTAGGCACCTAAGCCCTAGTTGCAACACACGCACAAAGACACAAAGACTTGTCAAAAGAGACCTGCATTCATTCCTTTAGCCACACACACACACACACACACACACACACACACACACACACACATTTACTGTTCCTGGGACTCGGCGGCCAGGAAAAAAGCCACCTCTTTTGGGAAACCCAGAAAATGCCATCCTGAGTTAAGAAGGGATCATGGGGGAACAAATTTAAAAAAAAAGCAGAGCCGAGACCGTTTGGCTCAGTGGATAGAGCGTCGGCCTGCGGACTGAAAGGTCCCGGGTTCGATTCCGGTCGGGGGCATGTACCTTGCTTGCGGGCACATCTCCAGTGTGGGGCGTGCAGGAGGCGGCTGATCGATGTCTCTCTCTCATCGATGTTTCTAACTCTATCCCTCTCCCTTCCTCTCTGTAAAAAATCAATAAAAATATTTTTTTTTAAAAAAAAAAAAGCAGAAAAGTGTGTGTCATTCATTGAGGGACTACTTCATTGGTCCACTTCTTCCATGAGCTCGGCGGTGCCCGGGGAGACGGGGTTCACATCGGACTGGGCAGAAGCGAGCCAACACTTGCGAAGAACAATCGGGAGGAGCGGCAGGCCCGGCGGGGCGCCCCGACCTCCGCTCCCCTCCCGAGGCCCGGGCATCTGTCAGCCGCCGGCCACCTGCGCTCCTGTCACCGCCTCCGGGGAGGAGGGATGACCCCATCCTCCCGAGGGCACGGCCGCTGCGGCGCGGTCCGGACTCGGGGAGGCCGGGGAGGGGGTCCGGCAGGGGAGGGCAGCCTTCTCTGCACGCCGGTTAGGGGTCCGGGGCCCCGCGGCGGCCCGCCGGCCAGGCAGGAGGCGCGACCCCGGGGCCAGAGGCCGCGACATCCCCTCAGGACCCCCGCCACGGACCCGGGACGGCGCTCGGGGGGACGCCGGCTCCTCCGACAACCCCCGCCCGCCGCGCGACGCCGAAAGGGACCGAGCCGCCCGGCACCGCGTCCGCCGAGACGGGACGAGAGGCCGGCGGCGGCGGCGGCGGCGGCGG